>JAUELK010163985.1:0-11147 GCA_031471215.1 Gastropteron pacificum
ACGTAAAAGCAGAGCACTGTATTGTTGTTGTATTTTTTTGTGTATTTACTTTTTTTTCTCTAAAAAATGATTAGAAAACAACATAATATGGTAGTCTGAAATAAATAGCATTACGAATGTGGCAAGCAAATCAGAATACTAAAATGAAAGGTAGACAGCTAAAAAGGAAACACGATCAGTGTAAATCATAGTTTGTATCTGTGTTCATTAACCTTGAAAATGTGTTTTGTTTTTTTCAATATCATATTGAAATTCATTACAAAATGAGAACCGTCAGTATCGTTTGGGATGATACGAACATAATCGAATATTAAACTCAACGTATTTTGAGAGTATATTGTGTAAAACGATACAGAAGGGGTTCTTGGATATTACATAATAATATGTGCAACCTTAGCATGAACAAGAGGTTTCACTCAATACAATCTTTTCCCTCTTGCAGCGGCGGAGACCTCACGTTCGTGAGACCACGGGGATGTGACTTTTATAACATTCTTCCGTGCTCGATTCCCCGCGCCTTGGACGCTGAAATGGAGCGAAACAAACAATGGCGGGAATCAGAAACGACGCCTGTTCAGCACGAGTTGTCGACCCTTTGAGCGTAACAAGGAGGAAAAATGATGGATCGATATAACAGCAAAGCGAAGGACGGAGGCGCAGAGGCGGCGCCGGGTGGGAGCTCTTGTGTGGACCCTCTCACGTGTTCCCTGCAAGATTCGCCGCTGACCGAAGGGGGGCCGCTCAATTCTCCGCCCGTAGTGTCGCACGGTTCTTCGAAACGGAGTACGCCTTTGACTCCCGAAGAGATTGAGCAGCTCTCGGATTCGAACCCGTTCAAACAGGACATCGCGCAGAAGTACGGGCTGGCTTTTCCCGGGATAACGACTCAGAATCAAGAGCAGACGAGGAAGGCGAGTCTGTCCCAGCTTCCGGTGACGTACGATGAGAAACAGGTTGAGCTACAGGACGCCGGGAGTACAGGGGGAAATATCCGTGGCGATTATTTCTCAACACAAAGCGGAGATTCTGCGGTATTATACTCAGGCCGAGATTTTAGACCATCGGCTCAAGCTGCTTACGCGCAATCTGATTCCAAACCCAAAGGACTTGTGGGTAGGCCTGAGAGTGTGGGGAGGGTCGGAGCAAATAGATCTAATGACCTGTCGGTTTTCAACGAAGCAGCAGCAAGAGTTGCTAGTGAGAGAGTGGCAAAAAGCGACAGAGGAGCTTTCGGAGGACGCGAATGGAACCCAAACCTAGACCTTTCTCAAAAAGCCGGTGAAGTCGCTAGGCCGAGACCGACCCCCAGTCGGACCACGGATCGTAAAAGCCTGGCTATAGCCCTGGGGCCCTCTCCACAGTCACCCAAATCACCCAAACAAGCAAAAAGTGAAGGGCAAGGACAAACAGCGTCCCAGGGGGATAGGAAAGACTGGAGTTCCGAATTCTCCAAAGGTAAATTCCGTGCGCGGAAGACTTCCTCGATGAAGAGAGCTTCGAAGAAAGTGGAAAACAGAGACGACTCTTCCCCCACGAAGTTCGACGTTGTGTATTCAGGGCAGGCGGGGTCGTTCTTAGAAAACGTCCCGCAAGACACAACAGTCCTTAACCGTGAACTGGAGGAAAAGTACTATCGGAAAGTCTCCCGTATCGGCTACAAGCTCCGCAAGGGGAATAGCATCACCCTCTGGGCGTCCGATGACAGTGACGAAGAGCAGAGGGGGGACGGACGAGGCGGTGGCGGGAAGCCAGCCAAAACGTCGACGTCTTCCGAAGAAATTCGCAATTTGACCAAGAGCTGTGGCGGCGGCGGAAAACTGTCCGAACGGCGCCGCTCCGACACGTCGTACGGACTGGTGAGCGGGTTCTCCAACGCCCGGACAGAATGGGGTGGAGGGGAGGAGGGGAGTGCGGCGCGGCCCGTTCGGAAGAAAATTAATCCATCGGGCGCCCGAGGCCCGGCGGACAAGGGCGGATCGGCTGCCCCTTTTACGACCGACCAAAGGGCCACAACTGCAGCATCTGACTCGGACCCCCGGCGAGTGAGTGCCCCTCCCTATGCGCAGGCTGGCAATCAAGAAAGGCCGGAAGATCGCGATGTAGATGATGGTATCGATCGTCTGCCTGCCGCGGCGATAAAGGGAGAAGATACTCATACTACACACGGGCATATTTTATCAAAAATCGAGCACGGGGGCGTTGGCGAGAAAGTAGCAAGGGAGGGGCACAGCGGGGAGGGGTGGGTATTGACATCGAAAGACAAAAATTCGGACACGTTTTCCCAGCGTGCGCCCATAGACAGGACACGAGGAGAAGTGACCGGCGCAGAATATGAACAGGAGAACAGTTGTTCACCCTTCCCTCACGTTCGGCCTAATACTGGATCTCGTGGATACGGAGAAAAAACTGCAGTGTTTACAGATCATTCCGACGGTAATGAGAAACAGTCTGCGCTGCACGCCGCTCAAAGTGAGGATAATGACGTTCTGAGTGATTTCCCAGATCCCTTTGGAAATGAAATTGTGAATGTCGCGGAGAACACTGCACAGCCCTATATTTCCACTGTGCTTTCGAAGACGGAAAGTGAGGACATAGCGTGGGCTGGGTCCGGAAATCAACCCCTGGGGTCGAATTTAGATTCAATTCAAGACTTAGCAAGCGATGAAGCGGCCAGTGCTGTTTTTGTTCACACTCAATCGTATTCTGGGAGTCCCGAATCAACTTTTCCTGTGAATCCGTGCGAGGAGAGTACAAAACACGATCGTGAAGACCAACAGCCCCCAGCGTCCCCTGGAAGATTGTTCCTGGACCAGGAGAACGCTGACTTGCTCGCTCAGAACGAGGTAGGAGGCGATGGCACTCAACACGCGGCGTTCTACGACGCCTTTGGTGCCACTCTGGACGAAGACGAAGATTCTGACGGACATCAGCGCCGCGGCCATGGGAAGCTGGAGCAGCAAGAGAGTCTAGACCTAGACCTCTGCTCGATCAATGGGAATGCTTCGAGCACTCGTCCGCCGACACTGAAGAGTCAAGACTCCAAGCTGTCCCTCGGGAGTGGTGAGGAAATCGTTAATGGCAACGGTGACGAGGAGAAACGCATCCGTAGATATCCCTCACAGAGCCTGGACTCCCGATTCAGTATAGAGAGCGACACGAGTGAACAGAGCACCGCGTGCATTTCAAAAGATATCCTCTTCCAGAAAGCGTTCGGTACGCCTTCGGACACGGACCCTCTGGACGCAGAGGCGTACTGCTCCACCTCGTGCACGTCTTCCTTGAAGGTGAACCTCTCCGAAGACAGCTCTTCCACCGACCAACTCGAGTCCGAGACGTACGTCCCCGACCCGCCGCTCTCTTCGACAATTCTGCCTCCGTTAAACAACAACCCCGCGTCCCCGAAGAACTTCGATCTCACCGTCCCGTCGACCCCTCTCCGGGACAGCATCTCGAACGACTCCATCGCCGTGAACGTCTCCAGCGAAAGCATTCACTCCTTAGCCTCGGTGAAATCAAACGGAGGCCCGCCAGAGCCGACTGTCGGGAAACGTCAAGAGAAACCCAAAGAAAAGAATACCCTGTCCATAGATCTCCGTCGTCGGAACGTTTTGGACGCTACACGGCGCAGCTCCGTCCCGAGTGTCCCCCCGCCGGGTAAGCAGCTGGACCGGAAGTCATCAGGGCAAGGTCTGATGTCCACTCAGTCCCTCGACACGGACACTGACCCCCACGGGCAGCCCGGAGACGGCCCTACGACCACGGAGACGATACAGATCTCCCAAACAGGTCTGCAATACGAGGAGTCGTCGTCCTCGGCATCCGTCTCCTCATTTCGGTCTTCCAAGAAACCGGAGCCTCCCCCTAGGCAAGAGCACTACGACAGGCACAGCACAGAAACGTTCGGCTCTGACAGGTCCACGTCTGAAACATCGTCGTCAAGCTCTTTACAGCAGTCAGTGACTGAAGCGAGTTCGCTCCAGAAAGGGCAAAGCACGGTGCCCACGTCAGATGGTAGTCAAACCAGTTTGATCAACCGGGAGTCTAAAACGACCAGGCCTGAAAATGAGCCTCCCGCACAAGAGAAGAAAGCCAATGCCTTCGCCACGTTTGTAATGACACATATACAGAAACCGTTTCGAGCTGTTGCAAAGTTCACAACTGAAACCATAATCAGCTCTGAATCTCTTCTGAGGTCTAGATCTAGTTCTCAGGAAAAATCCGATGGATCAGAACAGAATGAAACGAAAGATGATAAAGAAAACCTGGATAAATATGTTGAAGAAAGTGTTATACCTGAATCTGCTGGGCCTGTAGAAACAAGGAATGGGTCACTTCAAAGTGAAGACACATGCATACAAGCTACCTCTGCTCCAAATGATAACGTTTTTGAATCTTCGAAACAAACGCTTGAATCGAGCCAAGGTGAAATAGACGAAAATGAAACTCGACAGTCACATTCAAGTGATCGTTCAGAAATCCCCACGACATCTGAGACAGAGAAGAAGTCAAGTGCCGAGCCAGGGGATCAGGAAAGTACCGATGATGTGTGGTCGTTCGTAGCGGATACAATGACGCAAGATAAAGATAACGTTAAACAAACCGTTCCATCAGCAGACCCGTGGGGAGTACTTGTGCAGCCAGAGTGCGCGAAAAGGAAGGGAACTCAATGGACGACTTCCAGGCACGAGAACTTGTTTGCCACTTCCAGTTTTGATGAGAAACTGAGAAGAGCACACGCCACGGCCAGTTACGTTGGGGGAAATGAGGCAGAAAGCAGTAAAGACAGCCAGGTCCCCAGGGAATCCCTTATATCGGAAACCGGGGCTCAAGCGCCGGTGATAAAAGTGCAAGAGGGAAATGAAGCCGGGAATGATAAGAGAGGGAAAGAGGAGGAGGACGCGAGGGAGTGTACGACAGGAAACGAGGACGAAGAAGCGAGTGGGGACAAGAGAAAGGGAGGAAGAGAAGAGGAAGACAATGAGGTTGAGACAAAGAGAGAAAAGGAAGAGGAGGAAGGGAGTGAGGGTAAGACAAAGAGAGAAAAGGAAGAGGAGGAAGGGAGTGAGAGTAAGACAAAGAGAGAAAAGGAAGAGGAGGAAGGGAGTGAGGGTAAGACAAAGAGAGAAAAGGAAGAAGAGGAAGGGAGTGAGGGTAAGACAAAGAAAGGAAAGGAAGAGGAGGAAGGGAGTGAGGGTAAGACAAAGAAAGGAAAGGAAGAGGAGGAAGGGAGTGAGGACAAGACAAAGAGAGAAAAGGAAGAAGAGGAAGGGAGTGAGGAAAAGACAAAGAGAGAAAAGAAAGAGGAGGAAGGGAGTGAGGACAAGAGAAGTGTTCAGTCGAGCAGCGACAGCGATGGAGGCGATATCGATTCGATAGTGAAGGAGTTCAAACAGGAGGGCAGTAGTGATGAAGGCGACATCGATGACATTGTGAACGAGTTCAAGCATTCCGATCAATACGAAGGTGCTCCGGCGGACAGTGAGGATTCCAAACAGCACCACCATAGCCTGGCTTTCATGAAGTTTGGGAAGGTCTTACGAAAAGTGCAGTCGGTGACGAAGTATGTTTCTAAACCTAAACACGACCACGCCCACCAGCACACTGGTCTTCGGCGTATCTCTGAGAGCGGCGGTAGAACCAGCGGCCTCTCATCTCGCTCGCACTCAATCGACGGTTCTGCTCAAGAAGAATCGGCCGCAGCAGAACAGCCGTCCGCCTCCTCGTCCCACCAACGTTCAGAAGACGCGTTGAAATCTGACGGTGACGCGTTTGAGTTGCTGAGCAAGGCAGCCGACGTCTTCAAAGAGCAGACGGTGAAGAAGAGGCGACAAGCCCCGCCCCTAAGGCGGTCCTTAACTCAAGTAGACGCAAACATTGACGCAGACGATGATCTGGAGCAATTTGATTTGGTCACAAGAGCCGCAAAACTCTTCAAAGGTTTCAAAGGAAAGAAAGGCGGGCCTGAAGCTACCCCGTTCCCCTTCTTGAAATTGAAAATGGCAGGGATCTCGGCTGAAAAGGCAGGGGACGAAATGGCAAAAGAAACTTGTGACGAGGGGAAATCCACTAATTCTATCACTGACTCAAGTAACGATGCAGCTCTTACGAGAGATGGCTCACGTGAATGTGATGTTAATAGAGAGTTGTTTGGGACTTCGGATTCCTCAAAACCATCGACGGAAGAATGCGAGAGTGCAGCGTCGAAAATCTCAGAAGACGTAGTGAAAAATGAGGAAAAATCGGACTTTCAAAAAACTCAATCCGAGACCGAACCTATACAAAGTGAGGGATGTAAAGATGAGATAATACCAACGCATGAAGATGAGATTATATCAACGCATGAAGATGAGATAATACCAACGCATGAAACCAATACGGAGACTTCGGAGAAACATGAAGACGTTCCATCCGAGAAAGACATCCATACAGTCCTACAATGTTCCATTCCCCAAGAACAAAACGATGGAGTAGAACAACACGAATCAGAGACTGAACATATTATAAGCAATGACCCCACCCAAGACGTGGAAGGTAGGAGAGAGATTCGCCTCACGAACGAAGGCATGAAAATGGACTCACTCTCAGAGCTAGGCCATTCCCCCAGAGCTCACGACTCCATGCAGACGAGCGACGCTTCTGCTCACACCAGTGACCAAACAACTCCAGAGCCTAGGCAAGAGATGTCCGTCACGGACAGCGGGTGCGGGTCAGAACTGGACAACGTGTCCGGTAGAACGGACCTCTTCTTCTTTGAGAACGACATGGCTCAGTCGTCGACAGGAATTCGCCTGGACGAGTTGATGGGGCATCTAGGGAAAGATGTTACCTTGCAAAGTCCACACACAGAAGATACACAACAAGAAAAGGAGCATTGTACAGCTAAGGATGAGCAGCCTGGAAGCGGCGCAGTACATACCCAGCCACCACAAAACGACGAGACCCACGAACATTGTGAAGAAAACGTGGCTGCGGTGGGACATGTTATCGACCCAATGTCAATCAAAGCACAACTCGAGAGCGTTCAACATTCAAACAATGAGAGCAATCGTCACGAAGACATCGACAGTCTCGAACCCCCTCTTGTTGTTGAAAAGCGAAGCGACACCCCATGTGACCTAGTGCTAAGCACGGGTCTCGAAGAAGGAAAATCCACGAAGGGTTCATCATCCACAGAATCTGAAACAGGTCAGCCTGTTGCCAGAGATGCGAGAGAAGAAACCAACGGGAAACTGGACGCCATTGAAAAGGAGCTGACCGCAGTGAACGCGGCGGGATACGTGGATGTGTCCAAGAAGTTATCTGCAGACGCTCTGCACGCTGCAAAAACAGGCTACCTCAGATTGAGTTGTGACCCTAGCGAGGGTCCGGATTCTCAGAGTCTCACTGTGAACTTCCCAGACTCCCCGGACGACACAGGCTTCAGTCTGAGCGGGGACAGTGGGGGAGGAAGATTCTCCTCTCTGTGTTGCGGAGGGAAGATGAGAAAGGTCCATCTGAACTGCACGGCCATGATGAAAAAGCCCGAACGCCGGGCGTCCGCTGTGGTGATCGCTAACAAGAGATGCGTCATGACGGAGGAGGAGCAGCTCAATATGTATCCCTCCACCATAGCGAGATGTGAGCAACAGCCGGATGCCTCGAGCAGCATAGCCGCTGAACAAATCAGACAGAGCAGGAAAGTTGAACCAACGGAGATACCCGGAGGGACTCCAGAGATTAAGAATAAAGTCATAGCACAAGTGCTGACTGTGGAACATGAAAGGAAAAGGAACTTTGCCGGGAGCCGGGAAGAGCTTATCGAAGCTCAGGAAAAGCGAGCCTTAAGTGAGGGAGCGGGAAGGAGAATTGCGGCCCGATCGATTGATGAAACAAATGGACAAAGACAGGACAATGCTGATATTGAAAAAAGGAAGTCTAGTGCTGGTGGCGCAGGAGGAATTAGAGTATACAGTTCTGTTCTAGAAGAATTAGCTGCTAGACAAACGCAGGTAAAAGCGGGTCATGAACCGAAGTCCCGACCTGACACAGAACCAACCAGTGAACAGGCCAAGCGACACGAGGTTGTCATGGATACCCCCGACGTTCCCGGCGCCACCAGTCAGGGAAGCAACAACATTCAACCACAACAAGGACAAGAGATCGTCACAATCCAGCCAGTAGGCAGTCATGACAATGAACAAAATCGTATGTCTACCAGCGTTGAACATCGCAAGGGTTCACGAGGCCCGCCGCCGCGCCCGCCACCGCGTAAAAGCGAAAGCATTGATAACTACGACAACGTCTTCCCCAACACGGTGGAGCCACCTCCCGTTCCAGAGCGGCTCCACAGCGTGAGGTCGAGGTCAAAGTCTGGGCAGCAGCCGAGGACAGCGGAGAGCTGGGGTAGCATCGTCTCTGAAGGCGCCGCGGACATGTATCGACAGCAGAGCTTGCCCAGACCACAGCGGGGACCTCCGGGGAAAACCAAATGGGTCAGCTCAACGCCGCATCTCTCCACCACGGAGCGGCCCCCCGCGCCTGATGCTTCAGTTCCGGAGACAGTTGCAGCCGGCAGAACGGGATCCTTCCCAACCCTTCCTAGAACCGAGATGGAATTCTCCGAGCCTCAATACCCTCGAGTAGCGTACTACGGGTCATCTGTTGGAAGCCTAGTTTCTGAGAATGGGAATTGGGGCAACTATGCAAGGATTGAAGATGTTCATGACAGGAGGTCCTACGACTCTGAGAGCTCTACTTCAGGCTTGATGATTCCCGGGGCCGTGGGTGCGGGCCGAGCCTCCACGCTTAGCGACGTCTCGGATGGATACATCTTCGGGGAATACGCCACGGTCAAGGACGAGGTGAGAGGTCAAGATCAGAATGAGGGGCTTCCGACTCCGTCCGGAGTTTTACGACCTCTGGACAATCCCGACCCGAGCAGAGACGACAGAGGGTTTAGGTTCAGACACTTCTCCGCCCCGGACGGCTCCGACGCTCATTACGTCAACATCAACGCAATCATCTCACAGCCGGCGGCCTCCTCCTCGGAATTCCCACATTACGCAACGATCGGAGGGGTCACGCGGGAAATGGCGTCGAAATCGGTGCAGTATTCAGGCTCCCTCGCGCCCATGTCGAACGTGATTAAGGTGAACTGCGCCTCCCAGACCAGCCTCGAATCTCTCTCCTACCACGCTGCCCGGGGCGACGATGCCTCTGACATCCTCGAAGGCCTCCCCGTCTTCGAATACACCCTCGGGGCAACCGTCAAAGGCGGAACCGGCGACGGCAGAAGCTATCTCGACACGCAGAGCTTGAGCGGGTGCTCGGACAGTCTTCAGCCGGATATCACCCGCCAGACGGCGTCTCTTGACCGGCGCTACATTCAGAGGCCGGTCAGCTCTACGGGCGTTGTCTACGCGGACAAATCCTCCTCGACCAGGAAGAAACCCACGCGGGTGACGTTCTCCCGGGACGAAGTTCTCACCGAGGTCATCCAAGGCATACAGAAGGCGGAGACTTCTCAGGACGCGTCAGCAAGTGGGCGGGGCTTAAAGGAGTACGCCTCGTCTGCCATTGCCTCGTTAGGGGGCGGGGTCAAAGAGTTCGCGAAGGCTCTCAACGTGCCCTTCCAATGCTGCCGCCGACCTCCCCCACCTCCGCAGATCAAGACGCCGGTAAGCTGCACGCTCATTGGCTAGATTTCTAGACGTTTGTTCCGAGTCATTTTGTATCATTTTATACCTGTTTTCACTTTACGTGTATTCTTGATCATTTTGGTATAATTTGTATACGTTTTTCTTCACTTTACTGTGTCCTCGGATTCAGTTCCATAAAAACTAGGCTTTTGATTTCCATCAAGTTCATTTTGAAGTTATTGGTAGTTTTCTTTACTTAACGTCTCTTCCAGACACTTGTCTGAACATATCATGTAGTCTTCGTTGTTTGTTTTCTATCACGACAATCAGTTCCACCAAAATCAGTGTCTTGATTTTACCAATTAGGTGTTTCCAGCTGGTCACGCGACATGTATGCTAGAGAAGTTTGGCTAATATGACGTTCCGTTACAAAAGGAAAGTTGTCCATACCAAATAGATATTCCCGTTCAAGGGCTGTGGTCTGATTTTTGTCACAAGATTGGAGCTCCGTCTACTAAACTTAAAGCCCGCCGAGCGCCTCATAGCTTTTAAAATGGCCATCCACAACGCAGAGGCCAGGCCTCGAGGCAAAACTGCGTAGTAGGCGGCCCCCTTGTGTGCCTTAATAGGTTGTTTTTTTTCGTATTGAACGAAATTATCGTATTTTTGTCACAAGATCAGGGTTCTTGCAACTAACCTTTCAATATAAGCGATTGATACACATTTACTTTTGCAACGATATCGTCACACCAGTGCTGGTTTGCTGTATCTCCTTCAAAAGCATAGTGTAGATAGACCGAAATAGCACTGAGGTCGCGATGTACTCAACGTCACGCATGTGATCGTAACCTAGGGGGGTAGTCCGGTGGATCACGTGACCTCATGAACTGCCTGATTTATTGTCGATGTCACGATCTTTTCATTTTCTGTACTGTTACGTATGAATTTGATCCATCTTTTATCTCACCAATTTCATTTCGCTGTGATAATCATTTCATTTCCTTTACTGTTACTTCTATTTCACCAATTTCATTTCGATTGTTCTTTGTAGCTCTTGTTCCCCACCGTAGACGAAGCCTCATCACATAATATTTTGTTTTAGACGTTGATTTCATTTTCATTATGTCTCTGATGTTCTGTATGTAGACACGATTATGTTAGAATATTCCACTGTTATAACGATTGCATTGTATCAATTGTTTGTTTATGTAGTTTATCGTGTGGGACGCACAAGTATTTTCTTTCTGCTTTCAGTGCCAAAGAATCCATCTGTATGTCAATTCAGCATGATTTGCATCAAATCACATTATCATATTTGCATTGATCGGTCTTGTATCAAACACTAGTATTAGTGGCATTCATATAATACGGCAATCTAATCCATAGACGAGCCCCTCAATTACCTTCCACTCTTGCAGAGTCCATCAAAGCTGATTCTAGAACGACAGGTGTACTCTCCATACACAAACTAACATACCATGTACATGTACAATTATCCTCACACATGCACTCACAACTATACAATCTGAA
>JAUELK010164095.1:0-11146 GCA_031471215.1 Gastropteron pacificum
CCTAGCAAGAGGATGGATAGGGGGGAGTGGGGTGGAAGGCATGGGCGGGGTGGGGAGGTACAAAGTAGTTTCCCTTGCTCCCCTCCAAACCTGCTGCAAACTCTTATTACTCTTATGTCGACTTTCTCTTTACTCGACGTGATTTCAATAGTCCCAGCAATGTCGACTTATGCGGGTTCTACAGTACCACATTAGGCCATCAGAAACAAAGTTGAAAATGTAGACTATGAACTATGACTTGGCTAAATGAAATGTTACCATTTATAAAACTAAAACACGTCACACTTTGCAGGTGGGCCGGCTTCTGATGCGACATGCTGTCGCAGGGATGCTTGGGGTGCCGTATCACGCAGTGAGCTTTGCGAGGACTGAGAAGGGCAAACCATACCTGACAAGTCCAGTGGACAAGTGCAGCCCTGGTTGTGATATCAGTTTTAACATCTCCCACCAAGGAGAGTATGTGGTGTTTGCTGGGGAGAGGAACAGTCTTGTGGGAGTGGACGTCATGAATGTGGACTGGCCAAGTGAGTCAACAAAATACTGTGATACATGTTCATAAATTTGTGGTGGAAAAAACATTCTGATTCATGTTTATGATGTTTACTACGTATTTTTGTGTTTATCCACTGTTAGAAAAGATATGTCATGTGATCAGCTAAAATAAGAGATAAGATAAGATGCACTTTATAGATCATATCATGTAAATTTGGTATGAGCCGTTTGTTAGCAATATAATAAACATAGTACAAGAGTATAATAGTGCCACATGTGTTGGACTAGATCAACATAAACGTAGCATAATGCATGGCAGGTACAATATAAAGTAGTGTTTTTAATTGTGAACTTCATTCATGAAAAGCTGTTACGGTGCCATTCAACATTTGAAAGACTGGAGTATTTTACTAGCAAATGGAAATAGATAATGCCTGAATTGACAAATGATAATTATTTCATACCCATTTTGTCATGTCTCTATCCTACAGGAAATCGTCCAGTATCTGAATTTCTGGACTCTATGGACAAGCAGCTGACAGATGCTGAGATGTCAGAGGTCAAGAGTCACCAAGCTGAAGACGGACAGCTGAAAACTTTCTTCAGACTTTGGGTGGGTAACTACTTAATTTACATAGTATTAGTACTAGACTAATGGTTCTTCAGTTGCAACATGATTATGCGAAGAACTGAAACGTCAGTCTAATACTTCCAACGTACAGTATGGGGCTTTTTTTTATATTTGTCTGATCAGCAGCCGCATACTGAGAATATACTAAGAATGTGGTGTCTTGGTGTTTTTCTTATTACATCATCATTCAAAGCTGCATTTGCAAAGGAATACAAAGAAAAATTATCAGAATATGTTGTTCAACATTCAAAAGTTTGTTCCATATCGGCCTCAGATGTATGATGTTACATTAGCCAATATCTTTGAATGACACACATTTCTTTTCCACCAGTGTTTGAAGGAGAGCCTAGTCAAAGCCTTTGGAACTGGGATTGGCTTTTCTGTGAACCGGCTAAACTTCACGTTTGGCACCCGTGTCCTGTCACCCGGCTGCCTGAGCCAGGACACCAGCGTGGACATTGACGGAGAGCCGGCCACTGACTGGACGTTTGAGGAGTCTGTCATTGGCGACCACACAGTGGCAGTGGCTGTGCAGGTAAGTGACAAGTAGAACTTGAATGATGTGCTGTTTCTTCTTGGAAAAGAATTGTATACAATGAATTTTATTTGTTTCTGGAATTTGTTGGTTCGTTTTCAACCACAGTGTTTGGGATTACTTATGAGATAAAACATTTCTACAAATTGAAACACATTTCTTTTGGGGGGTGTTGTCATTTTTTTGTAAATGGATGACTTTTCCTTTTTTTTTTCCCTTTCTTTCTGTATCATGTGTTTTAGGCTGGGAGGTGATTAGACTGAGCTGCCCTCACTTGTGGAAATGGAAAATGTCTTCATTTCTCTTCTTTCTGTAGTCTTTTGATTGTTCTCTATTAATGATATAATTATAAGCTTTACAATGTTAAATATTTACCATTGAAAGAATGATTATTTATTTCTCATTGTGTGTTTGCTTAAAATCAAATGGAAATCCGAAAGAGTGGTGTTACACTCAACAAGGTTGTTGTTTTTTTAATTTCAAAGCTAGTTGAAAGCCTTGCACGAGTCTGTCTGCCTAACCCCTTATATAGAACTTGAGAGCAAGCAGATCTGATTCTTGTCACGCCAGCTGATTCCATTGCCCATACTGTTTTGACTGATAGCAGAGCTCAATTCGGCTTGTCGGTCGATAGAGCTTAGGGGTGTGGGTGGATGGGGCTCAAGGGAGATAAGTAAGTTTTTGTCTAAGAATCAATTTTTTTCAATCTTGAGGTATCATGT
This sequence comes from Gastropteron pacificum, assembly GCA_031471215.1. Lineage (NCBI taxonomy): Eukaryota > Metazoa > Mollusca > Gastropoda > Cephalaspidea > Gastropteridae > Gastropteron > Gastropteron pacificum. The sequence goes on from JAUELK010164095.1 coordinate 2,381, forward strand.
GTTATTATGTGAAAGGGAAATAATTTAGAGAGATATTTGCTTGATTTTAGATCATTCGTGGGCGAGTGGGTTTGAGAATTGATTTTTCGGAGGGGTATGCGTTTACAGAGCGATAGTGTCGCTTGATATTTTCATCACAAGGTCTTATTAAATAGACAGTTTCTGTCAGTTTTCTTTTTATAGCTTGTTCTTGTTATCACATTATGCTTTTTAAGTGTAATGTCTTTAACTTGAAGTGTATCTTTCTTGATGTTTTCTATGATGAAAGTCTAGAGTGAAGATACACATTAATGTGTATTATACTATATATGGACATGAGTATAGAATACAGAGATACTAGTCTTTATTGTCTTTATCTAGACAAGCCTGGAATAAACACACATTTCTATTTTTTTTAAATATACAAACACTTTATTTCTCTGCCACACAGGATTCAAGTGCAGACAAGGGCAAGGAGGCTGCCGTGCCGTTCACAGTGATTGACATTGGAGAACTCCTGTCATGTTGTGAACCGTTGGCAGGGACAGAACCAGACAACCAGTATTGGGAGGTCTTCAGTGCCAGGGAGGAGGGGCCTAGATGACACAGGTCGGGACCTAGCAGGGGAGGATGACATTTGGGCTTGGGTGGGAGGGGCCACAGTATTTTATCTTGCTGTATTGTATGTGTGCATTGGGTCATGGCAGTTATCTTTGCGGTGATGGCATTTATGTGAAATTGTTATCAAGTTTTACATTTGTAATAATAATAAGTGTATTTATAACGTGCACTTTCCTCACTGTGTGGGCTCAAGGCGCACAATAGTAATATTGAAACTAGTACTACTACAATTACAATGGCATACAATGACATACACATCAAGTTTACAGCACAAAACTCATTCAATCAAACTACTCTAAAATCAAGACAAAAAAAACCAACAACTCATTCATCAAACCTCTGATAACATATCATCATTGGGAAAGATCTTAGTCAAAATACTTTGTGAAAAGATATGTTTTCAAATTCTTCTTGAATATATGTAAGCTTGTTTGGTACCTACGTTCCTCGGGGAGGGAATTCCACATGGATGGACCATAGAAGGAAAATGCTCTCTCTCCATATTTTTTCAGGGAGACTCTTTGTGTAACAAGGTAATTAGACTGTGATGAAGCATATGGCGTAGGCAATTCTTGTATATAGCGTGGAGAGTATACACCCAGCAATGGCAGGGAAAAAGAGACTACCAAGGGCAAGGTCAGTGGGAACAAAAGTTGATGCCCCGCAGGGTGTGTGCAGAACATACTACTCACTGCTCTCTGTAACGCAAGATAAGGATTTCAAACCCTCCTTAGCTTCATGAGCACCTAGTTCTAACCTAGCTAATCCGGAATATCAAATATCATGTTAACAACATCAACATACAAGGAAAACAGTTACATAAAACAAGTGAACCAGTGGAATATCTTTCCATAATTTTAATCTAACAGAGAACATACACATTTTAGAATGAAAAATCAATGATTCACAATACAATACAAACGTTCTTAACAAGGAATGATTATTCTTAATTCTAATATATATATAATTTCTAATGTATCCTAATCCTATGACTATTCTATTCTTATCTAACTAATCTAACTATGGAGGGAATACGGATGGACAAAAGAATCCTACTCTTATTAAGTTTAATTATAATTATGAATTGCTCTTCCTCTTCGATGTAGATAGCTTTCTCCTCCCTTGCTTGGCCCAATGTAGAAGTTGGTGTAGCGAACCCCAGTTAGCAGAATCGCCACGTGGTAGATTTACTAGATTTAAATATCGGTCGCTCGTTAAGACAGTCTGTTCTTAACTACGCCATTCAAGTCGGTAAACGACTGAATTTATAAATTGTCACAATGACTGAGTAGAATTCACTCTATGTTTCCGTAGAAGAAATAGATATAAGCCTCAGATCAGTGTTTGTGATTTTTAAACACTTGAACAAATATTAGGTTTACGCCTACGCCAAGTGATATTGGATCAATGACGGAAATGTGTTTTATTATTGAAAACACTGGTGTAACTAAAAGGCGGCCTAATCTTTGAAGTAGTGTAGCACTACATAACAGTAAACTACGGAAGAGACAAGAACAGTCCATAAGAATGTGTACATAGATCAATATGTCGACTCCGAAGAACTTCGCGACTCATATAAAATAGAACTTACCAAGATCTGGTCTTGATGTAACTGGACAAAGAAAAGGACAGAATTATGTCTCTCAGCCCCTTTTATACTTTGTCCCTACCGAGTTCACGTCTCCGTGTGCAAACACTGTGTTGACACTCGCTCACAATACTGTGTATAAATTTATAATCTTAGACTATGAATCGTTACACTCTCTCTAAGCACTTGAGCTAAAGATGGGTAATGAAACTAGAGATATGAATCAGCACTATCTTGTCTACAAGGGTACACAAAGGTGATCAATGAAATAATAGGGAAATATAGAGGAAGCAAGAGCGATCGATCGAAAAGATAGAAATATAGAATGATTAATCCATGCAAAGTCATATCTCAAAAAGTATACTCTTTTTTTTTTAAATACATATTATCTCAATCTTCCATCATAGCGATCCATTGCTTCTTGTCCGACAAGAGAGCATAATGCAGCTTTTCTGATTCCTTCCGTTTCGCTGGACAACTTTGTTGTGACGATCTCCTAATTCGTCCACTGGCATTTGAATCTCTGCCAGTTGGTGGACATATTTCCACTCATGTCTAGTGGTGTGGGTATAGGGATGGTGTTCTAGGTTGACAGAAAACATCACATGTCACAAAAACGTTTCACACGGGAAGATATTAACTTAATTTTTTGTCTCTTTCATATCTCAAAAAGTATTCTCTTTTTTAAAAAGTAAACATATTATCTCTATCTTCACTGTCAGCATGAATGATTGTGATGTCACTGTCAGTATCAATTATTGTGGCATCACTATCATCAGCTTGTGAAGACAATGAGCTCCTTGGAGAGATTCCCCTTTCATTCTCTGTGACGACATTTGGAAGCTGTTCAGGCAGTTTACAGAGGACAGCATGAGAGAACTTGACCATTGGTCAGCAAGGTCCTGATGTTATTATTGTCTTGTCCCTTGAGTTGCCTAAATGAAAGAAGTTAACACATTGTGAAGGACTTTCCAAGATAACATGTCAAAAGCCTTTTCAAAATTAATCATGAGTAGATTGCCACTTCTTTTACATGTATTATGGTAGTTTGGTACATTATGCTATATTGTCTCCTTTTATGAATTGGATTTTGGATGAAGCCCCACTGATCTGTATTAGGTCTTGGTAAAATGTTTTTTTAATTCTGTTAGCAATACAAGCAAACAAACAGTCTTGATCACTTTGAACAGTTAAAAGAGTAAACAACATGGCACATTAGCTTCTTGGACTGAAATTTCTTCACAAATCCTTCATAAATGTGAACGATTGCAATGTTTTGGCCTGTTAATTCTTTCATTTTGTGATACTGATTTATGAATACACAATGTATGTCTTGATTGGAGGCTAGTATTTCTCTTGGTTGTCAAACAGTGGACAATTCTTTCTTTCCCAGCATCTATCAATTTCTGTCCCTTTAACTCCTTTACCATCTTCAGAACTTCTGCTTGGTCCTCCTCTATTTTAAGATTGTATGATGCATACAAACTCTTAAAAACACAAAGAAATGACATTGAAACGGCTGAACTGTTGAAATAGTGAAACTAAAGACAACCATTACTTTTCCGCTCTTATTCTATCAGGTTTTAGACGGACAGCTGCACATCGCAGCAATATTGTCAATAGGTTTACCCGGTACCAGTACAAAGATTGTACCCATGATGATGGCTTATTAAGTTCAGATGTTTAAATCTAGATAGATCTTGGCCGTAGCAGGTTGCGAATCCCAACCGATATGTTGTTGTCCATTGTCCAAGTGACTAGTGGCTTTCTGGTGCTGTTTCCTTTCGGTTTCATAATATGAGGTGAAAGCAGTTCTGATGGATAAACCTATCACAGCCTTCACCTGACTTGTTCCATCGTGACCTGACTGGGGACATGGCGTGATGTGCGAGGTCCAAGATGTGGAATCCAGTTTAAAATTTATTTGTTGTCGTCTTGACATGGTTGTCTTTTTTAATTTTCTCTTGTCTGATTCTTTCTACGCAAGTGAAAACAGATTTTTTTCTTCAGTTGGTATTTTGATAAACTTGAACTTCTTGCATGTCTCACAAGCATCTTTGCTGGGGTGAATATTCTCCCCAGTGTCCTTGGCAAAAAGCTTGCCATCTTTCGACCTCGTGTTCTCCTTGCCTTCCATTGCACACGTTGCGTCAAGTCGTCCAGAATGACAACACCTGTATGGGCATATTGTCTCCTGGCACAAATGACTCGCTGTGACAGCCAGCGCACAATGAACTATCACTTTTGAAAGAAGGAACGAACCAATTCATAGCGAAGGCCACCCAAAATGAAACTCTTCCCCAGCATGCAAATAGAATAAATGGGATCATCATACACAGTTCTCTTTCAACAACAGGGTGTCCAGATATAGGCACTGTATATTAATAGGGGCATTTGGGATGCTGAGACGTAAAGAGTAGGCATCTAGTATCGAGTCGAGACTAGAATATCTACTTCTAAGATCAGTAGATTGAATTGAGTATAAAGTTATTGGGGAGTGTTACGGAACATGGCAGAAACAGACAAAATGTGAATAAAAGCATGTTTCAGCTCACACCTTCTGTGTAAATTCAAGTGAGCCGAAACATGCTTTTATTTACATTTTGACGGTTAACGTCCCGTTCGACAAACTGATGTATTTTTCACTATTAAACATAATGATGAACGTCCGTGATGCAAATGGTGCATCCGCCGTCTTTCCTCCATGGGGCTTTCCATTGAAGAGAAGTTTGCCTTGTGCTTGCTTCCTCTTTAAACTCCCTCTTCTTGTCCATCGCTTTGCTCAGTCGAGCAATGTAGTCCACAGCAGGGTGTACATTCTTATTGTATTGTTTTGACAGATTTGAAGCAGAATTGTTGGCTGCAACTTTGCAGCCCTTGCTGACTAATGAAGTGTCTTGATTGCCAAGTGTGAACAAACTGCAGTCCACATATTTCTGAATGCACTGAGACAGTTTGAAGGATCCTGACACCAATTGAAATCTAGTCTAGAATCTAGATTCTAGCAACGATTATTGTTCATTGTAGGGTTATGACCAACCCAGTATTAGACGTTCATACCAGCAGAGAAACCCGTTGGGTTGAGCGCTACATAGATCTACTATAATTTAAGCAGAAAATATTGGGTTAGCTGAAGTCTTATAAAAATATACACCGTCATCTCTTTCTTCTTCTTTTGTAGAAAACAAACATATCAAATCATTCAAGATCAAGATCTAGACATATAAATAGGCTCTTAATCTTGGTAAACGGTAGTCCTATGTCGAATAAGTGCCGGAAGTGAGTTCGCACTGCCGATTTCTCTTGGTTATTTGACCAGAACCGCTTTTACAAGATATTGGTGGTGCTTAAGCGCCTCCACCACTGTTCCAGTTCTGTGCCATTTCTTTCATTGCCTATTTGGTCCTGGACAAAGCATTTGTCGCCCACCCTAAGAGGGGGTAGTGTCTTAGCTTCAGACGACCTGGTGAAGCTTATGCGCAAGGCAGCCTCCTTAGCTGACCATGCCTCGCGCCACAAGGGCAGCACATATGGGTTTGAGAATTTGTCAAGGAGAGAGTCACTTTTAGAAATAATTAGCTATCAGGTAGAGCCTTTAAAGGTGATTCAAGTTATTAGTACCAGATTACATGAAGTTATCACCTGGAAAAAAGAATGATATATAAGTAGACAAACTGAAAAATGCTGATTTTAAGAAGTTGGAATGGAAGAATTCAGACGATGTCACCTTGTCATCACATAGTTTAATTGTTTACAGATTGTTATAAAATGGTTACTTTTTCTTATTACACAAAGCAGAACGAAAGAGGGAACTTTGGTGAAAACCGCATCCATTTTGGTTCAGTATTAATGGAGGAGATCTGCTTTGAAGTTTAAAAGTTGCCTAATATATATAGAGATACTATATGTATGTATGATACTGTATATTATGTATGTATGATTCAGTATAAATGTATGCTGAACATTGAAGAGACAGATTGGTGGATCTGTATTTCTTCTAGACAAAAGTATTTTCATGATCAGATGCAATGTAAATCATATTTATGGTTTGAATGTAAATCTTCACACTTACAGGGTGAGTAAAAAATGTTTTAAACGTGACCACTTTAAAATAAGATATCTTGAGACCAAATGAATGAAAGTTCACTTTTAGAGACAAATGATGGAACAAATATACATAATGTATATTTTTCACAAAGCTTGCATCGCTTGTATTGTCCATCCGTATACTGTACTCATAATGCGAATCAGTGTGTATGCACCAACATTTTTATATTTCCCCCCAAAAGGTCATTTTTTAAACAAACTCATTTGCTCACCATTTCCGGAGCAATTCTGGTCGAGCATATATCAACAAATTCCTCAGTACATGTTTCATTCTCTGAAAGTTTTATCACATTTGTTCATTTTGTTCTAGTTAGAGAGGTTTAATTTTGAAGTTGTCTGGGGTTTTTTATACTCACCCTGTTAGCCTTTTTTATGTCATTGTTACATACCTTATCAGAAAGGGATACCTTGTTGAATAAATCTTAATTTAATGCAACTTACATTCTACTTGCTTCCTTTTTTCAATTACATAATGTTTATTTGTTTTGGTTGTTTTGGTTTGTGTGTGTAGGCCTATCTCTTTTTTTAAAGGCATAAGTAAGAAATGACTACACTGTACACTGTACTAAATACATGTAGGCTATCTGTCTTTACAGTAGTGTGCACAAACATGTATATGAATGTAACATATTCATTCCACTGCTGAAAAAATAACACTATTCAAACTCTTTAACTTGGCACGTCAACGTTAAAAACTAAGATTTAAAGCACAAAGAACATAACAGTAACAGGAATAGTTGAGTTAGAAAAACTTACATGTAGTGGCCTACATGAAAATTGCCGACCTCGCTGATTAATGGCGAGAGAAATTGTTACTCTTTGAAAGTAACCACGCCTGGCCCCTGGTTTTCTGCAGAGAACTGTTCTACTGTAAACAGGATTGTAAGTACATACAAATGTTTTTTCAATTGATAAATTGTTGAACTACGCTTCCACGTCGACAAACCTGCTAAAAGTAAAAGAGTTATAATCATAATACATTATATAGTAATGGGGAGGCAAGTCAAGACTTCTTCCTGGACAGGCAAATTGGAGCGTGTTAGCACAGTAGGTAGAGCGTTCAGCGAACACCAAGGTGTCGACCATTGGGTCGCAGGTTCGAACTCACCCTGTGCCAGCTCAAAGTTGGTGTTCACTTTTGAGTGGTTTTTTTCAGCCCCTGGTCTTCTTGATAGGTGGGACCGAGCACCTAGTCTTGTCGGATAAGGACGATAAACACGGAGGTCCCGTGTGCACGTTGCGCACGTTAAAGATCCCTTGACAGTTTGAAATCGATGAAGAGTGGACCAGTTATAGTCGCTGTCCGGACAAAAATTCAAAATTGAACCCTGTCACAACAGCCTCGTCCCCCCACCCACCCCCAAAAATGGCCGATAGGCGCTCCTCTGTGGCGACTGCGTGTTGGCTTTAGTAAAAAGCGCTTATAACACTAGGCAAATTTCCTGAGAAAGGATGAAGAAAGTGTATAAAATAGTAGCTGAGAATGCATTTCGGGATTGTGCACTTTGTTCACTGCCACAGCTTCAGCCTCACATACACAGTACACAGTGTGAATGTGAAGAGAAAACCAATCTGCTGCTTGTTCTTTTCTACATTTGAAATCAGAGCAAGAGAGATCAAAGTTGTTTGAAGTGGCAAGAAAGAGATGGAGGGAGTACAATTAGTCAAAACAAAGAGCTTATGAGAAAGAGGTTGGTCTGGAAGTGGAAGTAAACCGTAAAATGGTGGAAAATGCAGGGAGGTCAAAAATGAACTGATTAGAAATGCAGAGTTGTTGATAAAGCGACTTGATGGTGTAGGGTGGAAACTCTAGTGAAGATGGCCATCTAGTTAGTACACAAATTGAACTCAGAATGGATGAGCAAAAAACAAATCTTGTTGCCATGAAAGACCAAAGAATATGTCACAAGACCATGCGTGGTGCCAAGCACCTCAATAATAGGCCTACGTGTATGAAGGGAAATTTGGATGAGTTTGTAGAACAATTAATTGAAGGATCTGGGGTTTTCTTTTTGGGACCTGACATTGGCCGATCATCTGTCAATATTCGACCGTACCATTCATTGGTCGATAATCCACCGTTATGTAAAGATGTATGACCGATGTGTTGAGGATCAGTGAGCGATGCAAAACAAATCGGTGGAGACATCGGAAAATTATAAATACAACTCCGCGTTAAAATGTTCCGATCACCTCATCGCTGCCCCAAAACGCCTCCGACATCGCTCTATGTCCGCTGATGTCCGGTCGGCTATCCGAAGATTTTTCACACAAAAAATCCACCGAAAGTAATAATAATAATAAGTGTATTTACAACGCGCACTTTCCCCACTGTGTGGGCTCAAGGCACACAATAGTGATATTAATACGAGTACAAACACAATGGCATACAGCGACATATACATCAAACTTACTCCAATCAAACTACTATAAAATCAAGACAACAACATTCGCATCAAACCTCTGACTGA
>JAUELK010164205.1:0-11145 GCA_031471215.1 Gastropteron pacificum
AGAGAGAGAGAGAGAGAGAGAGAGAGAGAGAGAGAGAGAGAGAGAGAGAGAGAGAGAGAGAGAGAGAGAAAATAATAATGAAATAGAAAAAAGAACTCAAATTGTGTCCCCGTTTTTGTGCAAGGAAACGCCAACATACGATAAGGGCCCACAAGAATGATCCATGCATGGTGGTACTGGTAGTAACTGGTAAGTGCATATAGGCTATTCTGATCGTCATAAATGTGCGTACACCTTACACGAGGGCATAGTGCCCTGTAGTAGTAGATCTAGCTATGATGTTGTTGCAGTGTCAATGAGCCGAGCCACTCGCAGCATAGTAAACACGCTTCCATACGTTTGTAAACATGGTGCAGAGTGTGCGTGCGTGCGTGTACGTGTATGTACGTGCATGTCAGAGCAGACGATGACAGAGAGAGCTCAGCAGACGAACTCCAGACCACGTCACTAGATCCAGGAGCCGGCGACATCGTTGATGAAATAAGACCATTAGATTTCTGGTGTTTACTTACCCAGTGCTGACTCAAAACGTAAGCTTTCATCCTACGTTTTCGGTTTCTCTTCCAATATACATACATGTGTAGATCTACATGTAAAGTTATGAGTAAGGATTGTGTCGGCTAACATCAAACAGAGGTAGTTTTTTTTTTTTTAAGTTTGAGTTGTACACCCTGGCGACACTTATTAGATCATATAAGAGATGGGACCTATGTTTCATCCGTCTCCGATAGGACGGAGTTGGGGAGCCATGAAAACTGCCCACACGACCCCTGTCTAGAATGCCCCCCTCCACTGGGATTCGAACCCGGGTCGCCCGCCTGGAGACTGAACTCGTTACCCTAACGTTTTAACCATTCGGCCGACCACCGCGCGGCCCACCAGTGCTGACTGAAAACCTAAACTTTCATCCTACGTTTTCAGTTTCAGTTTCTCTTCCAACATAAAGTTAAACTTTCATCCTACGTTTTCAGTTTCAGTTTCTCTTCCAACATAAAGTTAAACTTTCATCCTACGTTTTCAGTTTCAGTTTCTCTTCCAACATAAAGTTATTAGTAAGGATTAAGGATTGAGTCGGCTTACTGCTTACACAAAACAGGGGCAAGTTGAAAAGTATTAAAGTTTGCAGCTAATGGAATACGCAGCACATATCCAAGCTCTACAGCAAGCTTGGTACTCTCTACAATAAATAGACAGCTAATTAAAGGCTGAATTCATTCAACTTCTAACACATAATTTCCTACCTCCACAGCCAGCTCAGAGTGCTTTCAAGCTTAATACATTACATGTAGTTTGCCCAAGCAGACCTGATACTGATAGACTTCAGTATCAGCACTATTCAGCTTCCAGGGAGGTATGCTTTGGAATTGGAAGATGTTCTATGTACTATGTACTTTTGCTGTTTGATACCAAATTGATATTGTGCTATTGTATGTTTTGTAATGTGTTTTATTGTAAAGCGATTTGGGCTCATTGAGGGAAAGCGCTATATATTACAAATAAACTTATTATTATTATTATTTTTATTACGTACTGACAAGATCTTTCACTGAGTACAGTGAATAGACAGAGAGAAAGTCAAAAAAAAAAGAAAACGAGAAAGAGAGAAAATAAAATTACAATCAATCACAACAAGTAACGAGGTACAGTTAGACAACTAAGAAGGCAGTTTATTGTATTCAATCAAATGTTTGCACAAGATATTTATTCTTAACAATGTTGTTCCAACACCTGAACAGAAAACAGTGCATACTGGTATGATGACAAATTTAAAATGACTGCTTATTCAGACAACTTGAACACAAGCACAGATCTAAAAAGAAACAAACAACATCAAATGCACAATCTGTTTAAAAACAACATAGACCAGTTTTACAAAATAACTTAATACTACAGACAGGCATATCATAAAGAGATAAAATAATATACAGTGGAGTCCGCTTAAAGGTAACTCTTTGGGGCCAGAAGAAAGTGTTCTCTTTATCCGAGGTTCATGAAAACAATTTTGGCCCAAATCAAGGGAAGCAACAAGAAAATACCAAGTTGGTGTGTTATCGATGTCCTATGTGCAATGGTGGAATCTATCTTTTTGATTCCCATACTAACTCACGCTGAGCTGTGATTGTCTGCTAATGCCAGAGGCAAGGAATTTTGTTTTCACAGCATGGCAACAGTGATACGGTCAGTCCGTTCTTCACTTTCCCTTCATCCGATTTTCCCATGAAACTGGTTCATGTTATCCACGCCACTGTTTTTTACTTAAACAAATAGCGTTCCAATCGGGACCACAGACTGTCGTTCACTTAAAGTTTAAGCAATTGTTCAAATAAAGCGCGTTCACTTTGGGACGGACTCCACTGTAATTACACACAGATCCATCTACCCATTTATTACTTCATTCATTCAGGTAGACATGACAAACAAATGTTTCTTTACCCACATTGAGGAACGCAATCAGAATATATTTTTTTACATAGCAAATCTTTCGTACCTGTATAGTGCAGACAATCAATTCAACTCAAACTTGGTCAGTCAATCAAAATATTATGTTGCTAAATGTATGGTACATGATGTTGTCTTACAGCTAAGGGAAGTAACAATGGAATTACTACATCTAAACTCAATGCTATGTTGTTTTTCCCACACGACACATGTACAATAATGAATAATTTATATTCTTCTTCGTTCTAATTGACATCAAAGTTCTATACAAATAATCTAGTGAACCAAAATGTAACTTCATGCAGTCTAAAGTACTCTGAGATCACTGCCATCATATACATCTCAGGGCAAGAACAGACAAGTAGGCCTACCAACACTTGGAACATTCAATTTATTTTTCAAAGTATGTTACAGTGATTCTTGAAGGAGTATGCTGAGTTATTGTTGAAGGCTTCCCTCAATATTAAGCAATTCTTGTACAGTGTGTACATGTAATTCAATAACCCTACATGTAATATATGTACTACATTGTCCTTGTATACAGAAACCAGAAAGCTATTCACCCATCAGATCGTAATACACCAATCACGTTTGCACTGACTTCTACTCCCATTGTTGAAATTTGAATAGTTCACAGTAAGACATGTAGACAGTTCCCAATACTTATCATGGAAGCCTTGATCCACAATTAGTTGACACTTCTGTCCTACTACTTCTACTTCTAGTATACTGTATGTGTCATTGTTGATTTGAACATACCATCGACTTGATGAGATACAAAGGTATGTGAACTCTAGAAGACGAGGTACATCCGTGTAACGCTCAGTCCCTGTTGTTATACATGTATGGATGGTGTTGTATGTTCAGAGTACACAGCTAGACATACCACTAATCCTCATATATGTACTTCAATAGTGTGCAAAGCTAACAATCCTGTCATCACACTCTCCACAGAGACAAGCCTTCAAACAATGCAAAAGGTATCAAACTTGTGACCGCATTCAGATACAAGTGGAACCAGACCCAACTTAAAATTAAAACAAAATACAGGTACAAGTGGTACATGATGCATTTCATGTCTAGTGCCAAAGAAAACATAAGATTGGATAACTAAAAAGGAAGGGAAAATAGCTTGCAGAAAATCAACCTAAAGCTTGCATATCTTAAACAAGAAGAAACTTGGAAAGACGGGAATAGTTTTAAAATCCAACCCAAAAGACAAATCAACCTATACAAGTAATTTAATGTACAAGAAGCAACAATGGTAGACTACCAAACTTTGTGCTAGTGCTAGACAGAACATAACTCCTGCATTCTTGAGTATGAAACCTAAACAACTATAATAATAATAATAATAATTGAGATGACTGTTAGCGCTTACAATCGCAGACTAGAAATATCTTTCATGGTCTAAGTCTAATGTTGGGTGCTTGTTCATCATCTAGTTGTTACATCATTATGGTAGAGAACTTTATCCAAGACCAAGCTGGGTGTAGGATGAGAAAATAATCTCAATCCAAATCCAAGTAAATATGGCAAGAGCAGGATGTGAAGAATACAAGCAGATGCACTGACTACTTAGTTGACTTTTGTTGTCAGACCACAAGCTTTGACAAGTTTTTGTATACAGCTGAGAATTAGCATATTTCATTCCGCACTGGATAACAATATTATATAATTAATATAAACATGCCAGATGACATGAATGAGAGCAATACATGGATTGTTTCAGTTGCAGACACTTCCACAGACAATATCGTGACTGCTCACTCAGACCAGACATACAAATTGTGTGAACGCCACTGTAACAATAACTATGAACTAAATTCTCGAATAAAGGGACACAATGGGAGCTGCTACTGCTACCTCTTACTGTCTACATGCTGAAAGCCATCCATACTTCATGTCTCTTCTACCACTACAAGAACATAATATATGCTACTCTGTCCTCTCTCTCTTACTCATGGCATTTAGAACAACCATTTCTGCCAGCCAATGCAATGACAATCAAATTATGAAAAGCATTGAATCAATGAGCAGAGACTGAAGATGAATACTGGAACAGATACACATGAAGAAAAAAAAGAGGTAAAACTTCTGAATGTCTTGAAGGACTTTCCTATCCTCTTCTAAATCTGAGATTATCATTACTTTAATATAAAACATATACAAAGAGTATTCACCATATACTCCTACAGATGACCCAACATGTAAGCTGATAAGATGGGGCAATAGGGGTACAAAACATTTAGTAAAGGAAAATGTTCATTCACTTTTTGAAATGACCCTTGGCCCCTTCAATGAACCATTAGCTGGTACTTGGGTCAAGATTTACACAAGGATTATACATTTATTATAATAATAATAGTCCATTTATATAGCACTTTTTCTTCCTCTACAGTAAGCTCAATGCAATGTGCTTAATTTACAGCACATTATTATAGCATTAACAGAATTATAATTAGTCTAAAGCCCAATTGCCGAGTTTATAAGAAGACACGATTGGGGTACAAAAAGTGCCAACCAAAATAGCTATAATGATTCTAATTCTCTCAGTAGGCTTTTGGCTGGGTGGCAATCTACTGTAACTTTAGACCAGTTCAGAAGCCTGATACTGATACATGCATGGTGCATGATCAGAACACCATGAAAGATGAGTTGTGGTATTAAGATTATATACACAATTTATATTTTCTGTTTTGATTCCTTTCCTCAATAGAACAAGTTGCCATACATAATGTGAAAAGAAAAAAAAGCTTTCCCTCTTTCGAGCCAAAACAAATCACCGCTAGTAATAGCATGATACTGACACAAACTGAAGAGAGGTAAATTCATATGAAAACAATGATTGTTAAATTAAAACAACTAAGAAGGAATGAAGGAATAGTGTGGCACCAAGGAGAGGGAGGGGTCATCTACTTGAACAGGAAGCTGTGGACACAGACAGAGGATCAGTCAGCAACATGGTCATCATGAGAGAAACTACTGTTGTTACTGTTGTAGGGTTATGACCAAACCCAGTATTATATGTTCATATTACGTTGTCACCTAGATGTGATATGATAAGTTGTGTTGCCAGTATGTGTTAATCTTTGTTATATTCATATCTTTCTCCAGATTGTCTTCATCATCGTACTCTTGAAATTGAAAGACAATAAAGAGATTTGCATACAAACTCAATCAAGACTTAAGGAGTTATTCTTCAACTGTCACAACAGGCATGATTCATGTTTGTTTACCTGGTGATGATTTCACATACATCTGACACTTAGGATTTCTGTTCTGAGGATATTGTTTAAATGCACCCCCTCAAAAATTAAAAAAACAAAAAAACAACCCACCCCAGAACAATCAATGAATTAAAAGTCATTTTAGAATCATAAAAAATATCAACAGAAAACAGTTTCAAATAGTTTCCATACAGTATTACAAGTTAGCAGTATTTTTGGAGCAAGTCCTGTACAGCAGCATCCCGACCAAAACTACATTTAAGGCCATTTTAATATCTTAACGCCAGGCTTCAAACATACTAAACTACGACACGTTCATGACATTGGATGAATAAAGAATAAAGTATTTCCATGTCCAAACTGCTTGGTTGTAACAACTGTGTGCTTACCTGTATGGGTAGCCCTGGTACTTGGATCTGAACACAGACAGCAGTAGACTGAAGAAGATGGTCACACAGCCCAGGCCCACCAGGGAGAGAACTGTGCACACACACACACACAAAGACATGACAGAATGGTCTCATTCACTTGTCTTATCCTATTACAATGCTGAGCTGTACATTTTAATCATACGTGTTGGAGTACTACTCAAGTCTGAGTGATCTTACTTACTGGAAGAAGAAGAAGAAGTAGGGAACAAGTTCTGACGCGATCATCTCAATAACCAGCGGACCTCGTACACAAACACAATCGTTTCAGAATTGACCAATTTCTATATGCTGAACTTTCTGGCCCATTAGCCAGAGCAACTCAATATTTCTCACAGCACTGTACACCCTGATTCATTCCACCACCATCTCCAAGCCCTGTGAGGGGTATTCTTTGGAATGCTGAATTTTCATTTCAATTGCACAAAAAAAGAGAAAGAAATATGTCACAAATTGTGATGAATTCACACAATACAATGCATGAATCCTGTTCAAAGACTAACAATATTACCAAACAAATGCAGGAATAAAGAGGTTTGATCTAGCAGCGAGCTGTGTGCACTTACTTCTCTTCTTGCCTGGGTCTCCCTTCATAGTCTGAGCCTCATTCAACATGATAAAGCCCACAACCACAGCAGTGTCTGTCAGAGAGTTAAGGATTACCAACAAAACCACTTTCAACATTATGTGTGTACATTATAAGCTGTACCTCTGTCAATTCATACAATGGCATTTTCAACACACAGGCTGATAGGTTATACCTGCCAATTCATAGCAGCACATTTAGGCTTTTATAATTAAGTACATTACCCCCAAAACAATCAGACACTGTGGTGTGCCTAGAGACTATTTTAGACTAGACCATATCACAGTTGTTTTATTAACTCAGATTTTGCAAATTTCTTGTCTGCAAGAAGGTTAAAAGTTCAACTCTACAGGCAAAATATCATGCCCAACTCTAGTTACACTAGGATTTGTATTCTACCTTATAATATATACAAGTAATTATGACATGTTGTGGAATAAAATCTCTTCTCTTTAAAAATGTGTTTTTTTTTCCCTGGGTCCAAAGGTCAATCTTGTGTTGTAAAGGATACTCAGCAGCATGACAATGTAGGTTTCCATGATGAACTGTCCTTGACTGCTGCCATGGATGTAGTGCTGGGTGGAGTATACAACAATCATTAAAGCAACATTTTCAGAATGAGGAAGAAGAACAATTGGAATAGGAAATGGACACAAGTCATGGAAGCAAAGATGTTTGTACCTTTGAAAACTGATAGATTCACTTTGAACTCTATTATTACACTTGGGATATAATTGGCCCTTTACCAAAAGAAGAGGAAAATGCTGGTGAACATGTGGGGGACCCCAAAATGCTGGTCTTCACCATATGTACAACTATTTACACAGGCAAAAACCAAAATCACGGAAATCTGTGAATCCGTGGAAAAGTCACATCCCTGTGATCCCATGAATGAAATCAATTTGACAAAGAGTTATGTTTTCTCATGAATTGCTTTCTTCACTCTTACATATAAAAGATATAGAGAAGAGCAAACCTTGAAAGAACAAATTGAATAAAAAGTGAAAAAAGTGTTGTCATCTTCACCAAACACTGGCCTTTAAAAATGATTTTCAAAAAGAAGAAGAGTCAAATCATGTGAGCCCAAAAGCCACTGTCTATAAAAAGTATGTACATTCCAGTGAACAACAAAGAATAACAAAGCAGTGAGAAAAAGTCTCTATTCCTCATGACCATGAGCCGAAGATTGATTATTCAAAGGCTGCAGAAGTGAGAGGAAGGAGAAGATGAAAGTCCTAATGACAAAGTGTAGACAGCAACTGTATGGAAGTCTCACCATTTGTCCTGTGTTGGGGTTTCTGTGCATGACAGGGGGGCCACGGATGTGATTCCACATCTGGCCAGAGGTCATGGCAAAGATCACAGCCTGCAGGAGGACAATAAAAATGAATTAATTGATATTATAGTAGTCTTTATATAAAAATTATTTATTAATTGTCCAATCTGGAAGAGCCCCAATCATAAAGAGAAGAGTAACCTACATACAACCATACATTTGACATTATAATAATACAAGAAGACAAACAATAAAATAGCTCTTATGGACAAATGAAGTATTGTACATTGGTTTGCAGCAGTAATCCAGTGCAATCTGACAGCTGTAGCTTCAGAGTAGCCAGTCTTATCAGATTTCATCTCCTGAACATTTTACTCATGTCTTAAAATGACATTTGAATAAGTCAATATAAGCTTAAAATACATAGAAATGTCATTTCCTGCATTGACTGGCAACACTGTAACTTTGCTATACATTGTCTACTCACTAGAGCAATGATGCCCCAGGATGTCTTGTTGTAGAGGAACTCAAGGTTGTTGCGCTTGAAGTAGAGAAGGCCTCCAATCATGGCAAACAGCAAGGCCAGAGCCACAGTGCCAGAGTAGTTGGGTGGACGGAACACACGGATCTGAGCACAAAGTACAATTATTGGGATAGTAATGATAACATTTTAATAATAAATAAAGAAATAAAAGCATAAATAATACCACTACCGCGAATAATGATTTAACAATAAATGGTTTCCATTTATATAGCACATTTTCTTTTTTTTGGTCACTGATAGTACTTACAAAGTCAGGTAGACATAGACTGGCAAGTCTTTCTCAACAGTTCAAAGGAAACAGTTTTACTCAGATACAAGACATTACAACAAAAGAATTACAATTTTCAGAAAAAGTTGTTAGTGAACCTACACATAGACTTCATTTTCATTGACTCATCAAAGAAAACAACTGAAACTCTGTATGAAGTAGTAGAGAAAGGAGATCAGAGAGACAAAGAAAGATTGAAAGGTTGTTAAGGAAGTGGATTCAATTACTGCTTACCTGTATATCAGTTCTCTCACCAACCCATTTGGCCATCTGCTCAGCAGAGAACCCTACCCTGTTGAGATAAACACACAAAAAAGTTAAATTTCAATGTCTTTGATTTTCATGATGATAATGAAGAAAATGTTCACTGATTCTCTTGTTATCTCTGAACAAGGAAAAGCACTATCAATCAGTCACAAAAAAAAAAAAAATTCCCTTAAAATACAATGGTTAAAAGTGAAAAACAAACAAACAACAAAAACATAGAACTAATTAAAAAAACTCCTGTTAATCAAAAATCAAGTGAAGTCAAAGTTCAATTTTTTTTTTTTTACTTCTTCATGCTAAAACAATTTACCTGTGTATATCCAAGGTGTCTCCCCTCTTGGGCTTTCCCTTAGAAGGAAAGTGCATGAATACTGGAGCTGTGTTCAACTTCATCTGGAAATATTCAAATAGCATTTGTCAGGGAAGAAACGAAAGAACATAAAGCTACATCATACAGGTGGTAGCATGAATTTGCACTGATACAAAAATATCCCCCTAAACACCCATCATCATATTTCACATTCATAAACATGATCGTTAAGATATATGAAAATGATTCATTATCACAAGTCCATAATTTGTATTAGTTCGAGAGAAAAAAAAACCAATCTAAAAGAAAGAAATATATAACTTACGCTCTGAAAGATGTCCGATCCTTCATCATAGTCCACCAGGGCAAAGAATAGCCTGTTGGAGTACTGCTGGGAGTACCTCCAAGAGTTTGCAAGCACTTGATACTCATCATTTGCTTGTCTTGGGGGTACAGAAGGTGTGAAAGTGAAAGCAATGTAATTTTGGAAACAATTTAAACTGTCATGATGTTATCTTTTCCTTTCTACTTTCTAACAGATATTATCAGCAATTTGTCTTGACGTATGTGACCTCTGTGAGTTGTCACTTCATAAGTGTTACAATATTGTTAGCAGATATTCACTAAAATGAATATAAAGCACCCAAGTCAAAGATTCTTATATTTGAATGGCTGTCGGTAAGGAAAATCGATCATCAAACATGTTGGTAAGGGACAAAAATGTGTGGTGCATAAAAAACTCTATAAATAACTGTAATAACTATTGTTAAAATTGAATGGTGCTGAAAACTACTGCTACACCAGCTTACACTTACAGACATCCCCTACTTTCATTTTCTATAGTTGTTTACAAATCGGAGTAATATAAACTCAACATTTTGTAGACCGCAAACAAAACTTAGGGTGTCAGTAAGGCCAGGAGTCACTATACAAAGATTTCTACATTTCAACATTACAAAAAAACTCACTTGCAAACAGTGCAGCCTCTCTGTGGTTGCAGTGCTGTCAACATGACAACAATGGAGTAGTTACGAGGTGGCATTTTGACATATTGCTTGAACTTTTCACCAGTCAGTCGAATAATGGACTTTTTGGTGTTCCAGTCCATCAGCTGCTGCACCTTGTCCCCGAGGGACTCCTGCAAAATAACGAAAACAGAAACATGATGATTGTTTGGGGAAAAAAATCCATCACCAAACACACACATGATCCTTTTTGTTATATGAAGTTTTAAGCAATGGATTTGACTTCCCTCTTTATTACTTTATTAGACTCTCTCTAATTTATCAAAAACAGTAAAAGAGTGTCTCTTTAACTTTAAGTCTAAAGTGTCTTAACCCAAGTTGGATTATTGCCCACATGCTGTGGTCAACTTTGTGAATTCTTTCACATATGACCATACATGTTCGAGCACCAGGACTACAGAAAATGATGTGACAGTGACATATATAGATCTAGATCTATACCTTGGTTCAGTCCTAAATCTAAATCATCATAGAGTCAATAGAGTGTTGTAGAGAGCTGTAACTTGTAACTCAAACTGTAACCATTGTTAAATTCATATGATTATGATGATGTCCCAAACATTGCATGCAGTGGCAGTACCAACTCAATGATTCAATGACTGCATTGCCACACATAGGCATAGCAAGAAGTTATCAGCATGGCACCTAACACTAACAGTTATCTGGGGACTCGGACTGGTTACCTAGCCCCTAGATCTAGCTAAATTTGTTGTTGATTTTCATTTCAAAGACAGAAATTAGCTAAAACTAAAACCCCCACCCCCTGGAAAAC
>JAUELK010164316.1:0-11145 GCA_031471215.1 Gastropteron pacificum
TCATCATCATCATCATCATCATCATCATCATCATCATCATCATCATCATCATCATCATCATCATCATCATCATCGGGAATTCCCAATTATGAGTGAGAGACAGCCAGCACGGTTTGTGAACACGCTAGACAATAATGGTTGGACTTTGAAAAAATAACCGGTTTTTCAATCGCTAAATTTATAGAGTAAGGAGGATCAACCAAATGAAATCATGTACATTATAATTATACGCTAGAAGCCATCCCTGGTGAATTCCAATCGACAATGCAAAAGAATAAACACTGTCGGTCCAGTAGTTTAGAAGCCTACTGGAGACACACAGTCACACACACAGACACATAAGCATTTATAATGAAAACTCATGATTATCTCCCTTAGTTACACAGGATCAGAGTAAACAAAGTATGATTTGGTTATCTCCCTTGATTGTAGTAAGGGATGTGTAACCACAAAAAAGGGTGTTTATACTTATGTCGTGTTATACTTTCTTGCCTTGGCCACGGTATAGATCGATCAACAAATTATACACTAGATCTGAATTTAGCCCTAGATTTATTTTATCTTGTAGGCCTAGATCTAGAGGTGGCCGAAATCTGACCAACTCTAAACGCTGCCTACAAAATGGAAGTTTAGTTGTAAGTAATGGAAGGTCTGTTCAATGCGATGCGTTCATTTTTGTGTCCATCCTAATTATCTCTGACCTACGTTTGCGCGTACGGTGACAGTGCGTGCATCATATCATAATATTGCGTAATTTGTATTGTTTTGTATATTGTATACATTTTCTTTATACAAACGGTACAATCTGCTGGCGTGTGCACAATACTACAATGTGTATTGGCCTAATCGCCTTATACAATTAATGCTGCCATTACAGCCAAGCTGTGTCGATGGCAATGTTGTGTGAACGGAGAAGTCCCAGACGTACATAAAACAGGCCACATCGCCGAAAAATAACACGCGTGTCAGGCCTCCAACACACTCGGTGAAAATACTGCACTTTCAGTACTATTAAAGTCTAGGTAAGATAATCCAATAAACGTGTGTAATCCATATGAACACGAAGAGAAGCACGAACATAATAAAACGCTATACGCTATACAAGCTGCAGTGTGTTCGCTGCGTATGTTGGGGGCCTGACACGCGTGTTATTTTATGGCGACGCGGCCTGTAGTATGTTCGTTTAGGCCAAGTACCTTTAATACATCTCGGCATTAAACTCTGATACTGACTCTCTGTCTATAAAGTAAAGTAAAGATGGCATTTATATAGCGCTTTTCCTCCGAAGAGCTCAAAGCACTTTACATCTATTACTCCCCCGAAAGGCTACTAACGCACACAACATATAGCACATGACAAACATTGAACACGAGTACAGGCAGCATGTGAGGCGCAGAAACATGCCTATAGCCGGCTACCCATTTTACACCTGAGGAAATGGTGGAAACAAACTTTTTCCAGGGGTTTACGGAACTCGCCCCAGTCCCGACTCGAACCCGAGGTGGTTGGATCCCGAGTCCGACACGCTACCGACTGAGCTAATCCGCCACCTTCTGGTGATCTGGTAGTAAATAAAATGATCAGTGTGTTGACCTTCAGAACGACCTTAATCCCCCCCCCCCCGGGAAACAATGATTGATCTATTCAATACGTCTGATTTATTTACTATGTATTGACGTTCCTTTTCTTTGTATTCTTGCTATCGACTCTGACAAGGCCATGGCAGACTAGACCAAACTGAGAAGACTAGCCTTGTTGTAGGGACAGCTACTGATATCTGGGTGAACACATAAACGGGACAAACACCCGCTGCTGCGTGAGGTGTGTCAGTCTTTCGAGCGAGGGGCCAATGAGTGTAGAATCTACCAGCACACCATTCCACTACAGGTAGATTCTACACTCATATGCCCCTCGCTCGAAAGACAGAGGTTGGTGTGATATAGGCTGACACACCTCACACAACAGCGGGTGTTTGGCCCCCTTCTGTGTTCGCCCAGCTGTAGGGGCTTCTCGGCCAAATAAAGGATTCATTGACTTGCGTGAGATTCGACGGCCTCGGATTGAAAGTCCAGTTCATACATTTGGTGCTGGTTTTTAACCGGTTATTTGCCATTGTATTCATTTTCTATGAACAACAATTTTGAAATCTGGATTTTGTGTGTAAAACGTTTTGATCTAAATATCATAGTAGTTTCCTTGGACTCTGTTGCGATATGCTCCTTGGAGAAAGAGGGAAAGTTTACACATTTTTACAAGTAAGTGTATGGGCGGGCTGAGGAGATTAGCATAATTTGTTGACAGTTACCTCCCCACTAATTAATATCCAACAAATAGAAATCCGAACGTTTTGTTGCAAACTGACCAGAAAAATGTGCGTAAGAAAAGAAAGCAGAAATAAATAACAGAAAAATCCTATGATAAAGTAGCCTACATGGAAAGGAGTGTCAAATGTCCATAAACTCTGATCTTGTATAACGCTGTAAATTATTTTGAAACCTCTCCCCAATCATCATGGTATTACACCCAGTGGTGTGTATTGGGCAACCCGAATGCACCCCCCCCCCCCCCCTCCCCCTCTTCATGTACAATGCGTGCGTCAGTACCGGTATCAGTAGAAATTAATTGAATTTGCGAACAATAGCCCTGGCGTGTGATAAAACCGCGGTGAATAGCTATCATACTGAGAGAAGAAGTGTAGATTCTGTTTAGAATCAGTGTAGACTTGGTATAGAATCTGAATAAAATATAGAATCTGTTTAGAATTAGTGTAGACTTAGTATAGAATCTGAATAGAATAGAGAATATGTATAGAATTAGTGTAGACTTAGTATAGAATCTGAATAAAATATAGAATCTGTTTAGAATTAGTGTAGACTTAGTATAGAATCTGAATAAAATATAGAATCTGTTTAGAATTAGTGTAGACTTAGTATAGAATCTGAATAAAATAGAGAATATGTATAGAATTAGGGTAGACTTAGTATAGAATCTGAATAAAATATAGAATCTGTTTAGAATTAGTGTAGACTTAGTATAGAATCTGAATGAAATAGAGAATCTGTTTAGAATTAGTGTAGACTTAGTATATGATCTGAACTTAGAACACAATTAAGGATTAAATCAGGGGGAGTAATCATGATATACGTAATTAATCACTTACGTCATCATATTATATTAACCTCTATCTCTATCGACAACAACAACAGTAGATGACTCAACAACGGTTTCGATTGTAATAATAATAATAATGATTTCATCAAAGGAAGCAACAACATCAACAAAGTAAAACAACAAGAACAACAACAACAACGAATAAATAAAAAGTAGACTTAATAATTCTAAGAATATATACACTTTATGCGGCAACATCTGTTCAACAACAACAACAACAACAGCAACAACAACAACAACAACAACAGCAGCAACAACAAGAGTAGAAAAGTGAATGCTTTCAGTATTGTAGCACCATTGTAGCAATGGTATTGAATCATAATAATGTGAAAACTACAAAGGACCCAAACAAAACGAATATATGTTGCAACGATCTGTCAGACTAGACTGTGCTAAATCTAACTAGCTAAGTTGTTGCTGTTGTTGTTTCGATCAGACACTAGGTTTGAGGTACCCACTCTTTAAGTGGTCTCATACTTATACAAAACCATGGTAGCTTAGCTCTGCAGCCTGGGACTGGACCCCTTGTTCATGCTGTGTAATGCAGTCACAAGATACCCTCCGGACCAGATAACGAGCAAAGTACGAGTATATATCGACACTCTAACTCTAACGATAAAGTAATATTTTCTCTGAGCGTGCATGAAGTGGATTTATAGCTGACAAGACTAGCTTATAAATGTACACACAATGTTTGCTTCTGACAAGACCCTTGCTCCCTACAGGGACATGTAAATAAAAACACAGTGTATTTCACTATGCACAACGCTTTGCTTGCCATCTTTGTTCAAGTGGCTCCAAGAGGATGCGCTCGCAACTCGTGTGTATGTCATGTGTAAGAATGTGTTCTCGTGTTCTAAGTGTGCTTCCATTGCTATTTTGGGATTGTGTGTTGGGATTATGTGTGCGAGAATTGCTGTTGCTATATTTTGGGGTTTTGGTTTTTGTTGTTGTTGTCGGATTTATTCTGCATCAATGGGGTGTAATGTATCTACACATCAATCTTGCAAAGAACAAACAAACAAAGAAACTGACTAAAACATTCAAAAAAAAAAAGAAAAGAAGAACCAAGAAAAAAAACAAGAAAACACGAAAAATAACTTGCATAAACAAAGAGAAACGAAATATACAAGAACAAGATCCTAACACAAACGAAACAAACAAAGAAACATAAAAACAAACAAAAAACATAAAACAAAAACAAAGAAATACAGAAATAAGTAGTGAAAAAACAGAAATTGAAGAAAGGAAAAACGACCCGCTGATGCACCCCATCAAACCACCACAATCACCACTATGAACACCATCACCACCACCACCACCAACAACAACAACAACAACAACAGCACCAACAGCAACAACAACAACAACGAAACACGTATCACGTCATGGGACATGGACAAACAAGATTCCCCTACGAACGATTACCCACATGCGAGTGGGCAGTTTTCCCCACGTACCCAGACACAGATAGAGTGCTAATGACCATCTAGCCACTGGACACCGGTTGTTAGCACCAACACTTGGCCAATGAGCATGGCCTTTTTCATCATATGACCGTTTCGACTCCTCCCATTCCATCTCCACGCTTTCATAGCAGTAGTGCAAACCATTTGTATCAATTTCATCAGCTAGCAAGAACATTCCAACAATGGGTTTGGAAAATATATTTCACTTCATGACTGTTTTAAATCACTTCAGAAAAAATGCACACATCACATTTAACAGATCTTACATTACTTACAACCAAGCTTCCGTTGTGAGGAAGTCGAGGTACCCGCACTGGGTGACTAAAATGGTATATTTTGTAGTTTCTTTGTTTCATACATCAGACCTATACATGTAGGCCTACCGGTACTAAGAAAACAATCTACGCTGCTATTTATGTGAACAAACAATACGGGTTGTCTCTACAATGCGAATACAAACATGCCATCTATTTTCTGTCATAATATCAATAAACTATTAAGCCTATGCATGAAGAAACCTACTGTTTTTCTCTATTGAATCTACGGCGCTTAACCTTGGTTCGCTGCCATTTTTTGTTACCCACGCGAGGGACGCCGGAAGAAGAGAGACTAAGAGGTTGGCTGGCTTTCTACTACTAGAGTTTGGCAACCTCTAGATCTAGATCTATATAAGCTCTTTGTTGAATTGAACAGAGTTTGGCAACCTCTAGATCTAGATCTATATAAGCTCTTTATTGAGTTGAACAGAGTTTGGCAACCTCTAGATCTAGATCTATATAAGCTCTTTGTTGAGTTGAACAGAGTTTGGCAACCTCTAGATCTAGATCTATATAACCTCTTTGTTGAGTTGAACAGAGTTTGGCAACCTCTAGATCTAGATCTATATAAGCTCTTTGTTGAGTTGAACAGAGTTTGGCAACCTCTAGATCTAGATCTATATAACCTCTTTGTTGAGTTGAACAGAGTTTGGCAACCTCTAGATCTAGATCTAGCTCTCATCAGCCATCCTAGCAAAGTGGTGTTGAAAATTATTCTAAATAGATTAATGCCCCAAGCTGATTGAACAATATGGCTAGACTTTTTATTTTGACATGTGACTGTTTCGACTCGTATGACTTCAGAGAACGAACTAATCTTCCGTTGAGTGGAACGACGAAGGAGGTTTTAGAGAAACGCGAAAAAGTACCCTTTGACCTGGTGCGGAGTGGAAAACAAATGGATCATCAGAACATTTTTGTCATCTTAGTTTTCATATTTCATGTACGAGGCCATTACCCCACGAAAAGAAAACCCTTTTAGCATGTTCAACATGGGGAAAAGTAGAATTATGTTTCCACTTCAAAAGTTTCTACAACCGTTGTAATTCTTTTCGTCCATTTGCTTAATAGTTTTTCTAGACGTTTATAGCCCTTGTATCGCAAAATTCCATTAAACAAAGTATAGTATCTAGATATAATGATCGCGAATTCTTTACTGAGATGTGTACGAGTACATTATCTAATTTGGGTAAGTAAGGATGTGAGAGTATAGTTCATGATATCGTTACTTTGTTCGATATTGATATAACCTTTAATTACGTGGGGGAAAAGCGCTATATAAATTATGTTATTATTATTATTATTATCATTATTATTATTATTATTATTATGAAGGGCAACGAAGCTATTTCACAATTCCGCTGGACGTTAAGGAAGTAATGGATTTGTTTAGTTGAGAGGACATCGACATTTATTTCACTTCTGTGACCTGGTGGTCAAATGGTCTGTGCGCTATTCCAGTTATGTGTGAGCATCATGTCATTTAGCGACAATGTTCAACTCTTCGTCACATCAGTGCTGTTTTATCCTGTCTCCCTCAATATCATTGTATAGTTAGAACAAAATAGCACTGAGGTCGCGTCTTCTTACGGTTAATGTAAAAATGAGGTTGTACTCAGATTTAATCTCACTGTCCATTTCACCTGATACAATTTATTTGTTGCCGTGTACACCGATATGAGTCTCCCCATTTGCGTGGATACAAAAGTATGTCTTACCGTATATTATCTTGTGAAAGAAAATATAACATTTATTAGGAAAATGAGTACATTATGATATTAGCATAATTATTACTAGATCAAGAAATACTACACGAGTACACACTCACTCACACACATACACATACTCACACACACACACACACACACACACACACACACACACATACACCACTCACTAGCACACACAAGCATACAAACACACACACACACACACACACACACACACAGACAACTCACATACCACCCCCCCCCAACACACACACACACACACACACACACACACACACACACACACACACACACACACACCGCACAGTGTGTGGTATTTCGTGCTACCATCGAGCTGCAAGTTAAATGGAAAGGGCTTTTTGAATGACAGATGTATTTCACTGGCTGTCATTGTATTTGACTAGGCTTAAATCGAAAACCGTTTAAAATAAAAGCCAAACATTACAAAACAAACCAGGTTTGACATCATAAGCAGTGAAAACTTTAGGAGAAATGTATAATACAAAGATTAACACGTTTCAACTCGCTTGGTCTCAAAGCGGACGACCCGGGTTCGAATCCATCTAGGGGCTTTCTCCACATAAGTCGCGTGGGCTGTATATGGCTCTCCATCCCCGTCCTATCGGAGACTGACGTTAAAACGTAGGTCCCATCTCTCATGTGAACAAGTGAAAGCAGGCCATGTGAACAACTCAGGATTGGGCAATCACTTAAAGTTCATTAAAGAAAAAAAAAAAGCTCTGGAGAGCTCAAAGCGCTATACATCCATTACTCCCCCGACAGGGTACTAACGCATACAACACATAACACATCACAAACATTGAACACAAGTACAGGCAGCCTGTGAGGCGCAGAAACATGCATATAGCCGGGTACCCCTTTTACACATGGGTGGGGTGAGGAACTGGTGGTAAAAAAAAAACTATCCACGGGTGTACAGAACTCGCCCCAGTCGGGGCTCGAACCCAAGGTCGTTGTATCCCTAGTCCGGCACGCTACCGATTGAGCTAACCCGCCACGAATTGGAAGCGATGTCAAGTTCTACTCACTCTCATCCAAGGTGGCTGAGGTCTGATAGCAATTACTGGACAGCCAGGTTTTCATCATTACTTACCGCCCAATTACCGTCTATATATAATAGCACTGGTGGTTTATTGTTATAAATTATGTATACAGAGGCGCATTGGGGATGGTGGAGGGGGGGGGGCTGTTAATTAATGTTAATTTATCACGACCTTGCATAATAAGCCTTGAATGTTAATGATATGAAGTGTGATAAGAAACAAATGTAAGTTGAGAGATACGGCGGTCTGTCTGACAGGGGTTTACATCACTCACACACCAACATCTTTATAGCGCATTTTTTTGTTATCTCTACAGCAAAGCTCAAGACGCTTTACAGCGTATCATTACCCCGACAGACCTGTTTCATCCCGAAGCCATCTCAACCTCCTGGGAGGCATTCTAAGAATTATAATGGGCACAAGATACCATGTGATGCTTTCGGCCTCGAAAACGAACGCATCTATTACTTTAAACAAAACTTCCAGTCATGGTCGATGTCCGGGCAAAATTCAAAATTAAACCCTATCATAACCCCCTCGTCCCTTTTTTTTTTTTAAACAGCCGATAAGCGCTGCTCTGTTTGAACTGCGTGTTGGCTTCAGCGAAAAGAGGAATCCATAACACTAAGGCGAATTTCTCTGAGAAGGAATGAAAACATGTATGCAATTACAGACACAAAACACAAGCATAGAGTATCAAGGTCGGGAGAAAGAGTTCAAATGTGTGGCAAACACATTACCATCATGCTCGTTCTAGAATGTTGTAACGTCAAAGTATCAATTTACACCCTAAACTACCCAACTTTTTTCTTTCTTTTCTTTTATTCTATTTTATTTTTTTCTTCTTAAAGCCTTGACTTGGCTCACAGGTGAGATTAATGTTACAGGTATGTCGTAACGCTTTCCGCACAAGGGTAGGGGTGGGGGTTGGGGGGGGGGGGGCTGTACGGTCGCTGAACGGCCAACAGGTGCGACTCTCAACGTCTTGGGTCTCAATGCAGGCGTGGGACGGGCTGGTTGTAATAATAATAGCCGATTGATATGGCGCTTTTCCTCGCTATAGCTCAATGCGCTCTACAGCACTTGTGGGAGGGTGGGTGAACAGTGAGCAGACGTTGGTGGGCTTTTGAAAAAGATGAGTAAATTTTTGGACATTTTTTGTTAGCTGTTGAATGTGGTAATGAATAATGTTGCTGCTGCTATCAATGTATTGGGATGGAAAATGGGGAGGGTATAAGCAAGTCAAAAGCCATGGTAAGCTATTTGAGTTGGAGATGAAGAAAGAAAAAAAAGGGGGGGTAGGCTAATAGAAACCAAGGTAAAGCATTTAGGGAGGGGGAGGTAATTGAAACTATTAGGGGGAAGGGGGGAATAATTGGAATTTCTCACCAGTAAACACACAGCAGGTGGGCAACAAGGGATGTGAGAGCAAAGGTGTGGGTGTAGGCTTGTGTGAGCCTGGATTAACAACAACATTCTTTCTATACGCGCACACACACACACACAGAGAGAGACAGAGCGAGAGAGAGAGAGAGAGAGAGAGAGAGAGAGAGAGAGAGAGAGAGAGAGACGCACGCAAACAAACAAACATACACGAGCCGTATATACTGTCAACACTGCATGTCATATTCAGAACTCATTATAATGGGATTCGAACCCAGGTTTAGAGGCCAAATGACATTTTTTTTGTGCCCGCTCGCCCACCGATAGGCTTTAGATCAAGGTCGATTGGCTTTATCACGGTTTCCCTGTGAGCAGTGCTGTCATTATCCATTCCTTGAAGGGAAGGTCCAGGTAATTATTCAAATTCATGGGCTCACTACATCACGTGGTAATGAGGGGAGCAGAGGCCTGATTCACTACACGAACACACATACAACACATACCACACACACATACACGAACACACATACAAAGATTTCGTATACACAAATGTATCAGACACACACACACACAAACACATACAACACATATCACACACACAAATGTATCAGACACACACACAAATACATACAACACAATATCACACACACACACACACACACACAAAGATATCATACAAACACACACACACACACACACACAAAGATATCATACTCACAAATGTATCAGACACACACACACACAAATATGTCGTACACGCACATATTTCAGACACACACACACACAAACACATATAACACATCACACACTCACAAACACATACAAAACAAAATCACACACACACACACACACACACACAACAAAGATACCATACACGCAAATGTATCAGACACACACACAAACAAACACATATAACACATCACACACACACAAACACATAAACACAAAGATTTTGAACATGGGTTGGGTGGCAGTTTATGTGACTGTCCACCCCTATCTTATTCAGAGACGGACGTTAAAACATAGGTCCCACCTCTTATGTGATCTGATTGTGTCACTCGGAGTGTAAAGCCCAAACTTGTTCGTGACCTGAACAGAGCCCGGCTCAAGCAAATATTACAGGAAATATATATTTAAATAATTATTTGGCTTTATCAAGGGGTATCACAAGCTCATGTTATCAAAAAAACCCGATAAAACTACTCGGTATTTTTTTTTCTTTATCGTTTTGTAGCGATTTTCTTAGAAGACAACTAAAAATAAAGAAAATTCTTTTCTAAAAATCATTTTTTGAAAGAACACAACAACACCAAAACTGAAAACATGAATACAAATTCGTGTCGCTTTTCAAACACCAATGGATATCCTGTGATGGACTTTGGGGGGTTTTGAGCAAACCAATGTTCTTTCCTTATTCTTTCTTTCTTTTTTTTTTCAATACAAAATACAAAGAAGACAAAGAATTGGGCAGAAAGAAATCCATGGCCCATATTGTGATAACATAGGCCGGAAATTACTGTAGTGTGTTAGATCTAGATCTATTTCCGGTTATGCAATCAGCTGTTTGTCTCCCTCCCCCGTTCTCTCTCTCTCATCCCACTCCTCTCTCCCTCCCTCTGTATCTCTCTGTCTCTCTCTGGAGATTTGTCTCTCTACCCCCCCCCTCTCTCTCTTTCTCTCTCTCCCGCCCTCTCTCTCTCATTCTGTTTGTGTGTCTCTCTTTCTCTCTCTCTCTCTCTCTCTCCCTCCCTCTCTCTCTCTCTCTCTCTCTCTCTCTTTCTATATATATATATACATATATATTTCTCTCTCTCTCTCTCTCTCTCTCTGGAGATGTGTCTCTCTACCACTCTCTCTCTCTTTCGCTCTCTCTCCCTCTCTCTCTCTCTCTCTCTGGAGATGTATCTCGCTACCCCCTCTCTCTCTCTCTGTCTCTCTGTCTATCTGTCTCTCTCTCTGTCTCTCTCTGTCTCTCTCTCTGTCTCTCTCTGTCTCTCTCTCTCTCTCTCTC
>JAUELK010164536.1:0-11144 GCA_031471215.1 Gastropteron pacificum
AGAAGAAGAAGAAGAAGAAGAAGAAGAAGAAGAAGAAGAAGAAGAAGAAGAAGAAGAAGAAGAAGAAGAAGACTTGATCATCATTTTTTGAAATAAAATTGTATACTCATTCAAAGCTACTGGTAACTCTTTGCGAGTTTTACACCCCAAGCAATACTTTTAGGTCATTTAGCCTTTGGTCTCTGATGGGACGAGGGTGGAAAGCCATGAAAGCTGGCCACTCGACCCATGTTCAGAATGCCCCCAACGGGATTCAAAACCTGGATCGCCCGTTTGGAGTCCAAACTCGCCTACCCAACGTGTTAACGGTTCGGCCACCGCACGGTCCTGGCTGAGGTTCTGACATTCCAGAATCTTCATGTTTGTGGCTAGACAACTTGAACCAAGCATCTCTTCAGAAATAGTAGCCGAGTGTGTCAGAGTGCAAATTTCTTCTTCTTCTTCTAGTCCAGCAGCCTTTTCGCACTTCGGCCCATGTGGACGTTTGAAGTGCACATAAGTCTGGACAAACTCACAGCTCAAACAAACAACCAAGTCTTGAAGAACACAGCTTGGGGGTGAAGGTGAGAGTGAGAGTAAAGGGCCAGAACAGTTGGAGAACATGTAACAGCCACGATCCCAGCCAAGCAAGCATGAGAACAGCTCACACACATGCTTCAGCTTCAGCTAGTTTCTCTACTGGCTATACCTACATTCACAACTGTTTCCATTTAAAAAAAAAAAATTTGTTTACTTGTATTAATAAATATTTAAATCAAAGCAACCCATGAATACAAAGCACATGCAAATAATGACATTCAGTTCTTCAGTGTATGCATGTCTGGTACTTGCCTAGAAAGTCTACAACGAACTTAATTATGCATTGATGTCTGGTACTTCTAAACCTAAAAAAAAAACTTGTCAAAGAAGAATAAGATTGTCTTTCTCTGAATAGTAAACCCATAATAATGGATCAACAGAATTCACACAAATCATTTTTTTTCTTCAAATACATTTTTTTTTAGAGAGTTGAGTTTGGGCACTAAGGGGGGAAATGATTGACCAGTAGACCTTAAAAAAAAAAAATGATTATTACAAAATAGTTTGACAAATCATGCAGCAGAGCAGTCTCGCATGCGTTCTCTCTCCCTGTAATGATAATCTACCTTATATATAATAGATATCCACTTTTAAAAAAGGGGGTTCACTTATGAAATAAATCATTGTGTTGATGAGCCTTGAGCATTGTCAAATAAGATGTATACACTCTAAGGGTACTAAAACAAAAACGAGTCAAGTCACACTTCAAAGCAACAGGCAGAATCCAACAGAAACACTTCACAAAAAGGCCAAACACATTCAGCCACAAAGTCTACATTCAATAATAATTTTAAAAAGACCCACCCCCCCCCCCCTCCCCCCACCACACACACACTCAAACAAATCCGAACACAATAAGCAACATAGCCTTTTGAGAACAAAATTATTTGCTGTCAACATGTTGTTTTTTTAATGAACTAAAAAAACAAACAAACCCAATAGGTGCTACCGTGTGTATCATTGTTGGCATAAACACTTCATGTCAGTCTATGACAAGACACAGGCCATCTCAAGATCAAGCCAGACAGATGAACACTTACTACTGACTGCAGCATGGGGAGCATCATCTCATCAACAACAGGAAGAGAGAGACAGAAAGAGAGGAGAGCAAGAGACCGAGCAAAGAGCTCACCTGAAGGAACTCGCCCAAGTCCACCTCTGCATTGCGGTTGAGGTCTACCTCGTTGAGGATCTCATGCAGCTGGTCTTCTGGCACTCGCTCACCCATGTTCTGGAAGTAAACAGGAACAAAAACATTGTCAGTCAAAGAACTTGTGCTGTGATAGTGTTGAGGGGTCAAAGAAAAAGAAAAACATGCAAAACAAAAACACAAGGGAAAGATTAAGATGACTTGAGTTGGATCTTTCCTCAATGTTAATTGTTTCCATCTTTACAACATTTTTTAAATGACAAGATTCAACCAGCCTTTAAATATCGGATTACAATAAACAAAAAACACAATTTTCGGGTACATTATTGTTGATTTAACTACTATCATATGGTGTCCAAATAAAGAAACGCATACCTTCATACCCCTGCTAAAGGTGTTGAAGCAAATGGTTATAAGGCCAAAAATGGATTCTTCCAATGTGTTTCTCCTTCCTTCAAACAGAAAATAAGGATCAATAAAGTCTACTCAAAAACGACACAAAGTTTCAATGATTTCTTTTTGTTCGTATTCAATTCAACAATACCCTGCACATATCCCATGCTATGGTAATCATAATAATAATAATAATAATAGATAGCATTTATATAGCGCTTTTCTCCGCTCTAGAGCATTTCTTTTGGGGACAGTATAATAAAATAAGTATTTCAAAGTCTCTTTTGTTGAGAGTTTTGTGCAAACCTTGAAGTATCTGCGCAGGTCGTTGATGGAGATATAGCCCTTGTTGTCCACATCCAGCTTCTTGAAGCGCAGGACAAACTGGTTGATTTCGTCCTTGGTGAAGTTGAGAGCACCGTCCTTCTCCGTCAGCCGCTTGATGTCCAGGCCCATCTCCGCGTGGAGGTAGCGCTCAGCGTGTGCGATCTCAGCCTATGGGGGGACAAAACGTTGTATTGTTTATGGTAAAGTGTTTCCTTCTCTTAAACAGCTAATGCTAGCAAACACAATAAGGTAAAACATTTGTGCCATCCCCTTGTTCACAGTCATCAAACTGTAATAATTCACATGACCATGGGTGTTACCAACTGAAACTCCCCAAAACTGAAATAAAACTTTCTGCGATCCCCAAAGTTAGCCGATACTGAAAACAACCGTGGGCGGAACCCTTACAAAATTGGTCCCCTACTGGGCAGGAGGTGGCATTTCAGACCATAAGTTGGACAAAACTCCCATCAAGTTCCCACAACATGCAATATCAATATTTGTCATATTTGCAATAATTAGATAAGCACTCCATTACACTTTCTTGAAGAAGAGTGAATGCCGAAATGTTTTTGCTGTAGACTCGCGAATATGGAAATCTGTCATGGTACGGAACGATAACACACCCATGGGGACAAAATCAAAATGTTGTATTGTTTATGGTAAGGTGTTTCTTTTTCTTAAACAGCTAATGCTAGCAGAAAAAATAAGGTAAAACATTTGTGCCATCCCCTTGTTTGCAGTCATCAAACTGTAATAATTCACATGCATCGAGATAACAAAAAAACATTGCTGGGAGAAGGAAATGTTCAAAACTTTGGAATAAGCTGAGCTAAGAGATCGAATCGGGCACATCTCTGGAACAGTTCACAGGTCGATTGAAAACAGGGCACTTTAGAAGAGCTTATATTATAATCTTGTTAAAATCTTTTCTTGTCTGTTTTCGTCTCTCTTTAGGGTAGCAGGACATATAAATAAAAGTGGTAGCTAGTTCAAAAATTGATGAAAAATGTAGCCATTAAATAAAAAAGAAGAACATCTCTATGAATTCCATGTAAAATAGTAGAACACCTTACAACAAAGCAAAATGAAGATGTTAAATAGGAACGCAACAATAAATCAAAGACTTACAAAGTAGAAATGGAATAGTGAATAGCCAAGTGAGCACACACTAGAAGCATGTCAAAACAGGGAAAAAACAGATTCAATCTGAGAAATCAATGCTTTACTTTAAATAAACAAACGAGCAAGATAAGACACACTGATCAATACGACATAACAAAACCATGGAAAACACAAATGTCTCAGTGCAAAACCCCCACTAAACACCAAAGATCTCAATGGTGTTTCAAATTCAAGGCGTTTTGCACTGAAATATAGAAATGCAAAGAGTAAACATACTCATCAACATTGAACCCATTATGACCGGAATTTTACAGGCGTTGTGCCCTAATGTTTTAAAACAATGAATATAAAATGTCTCTTTTTCTTACTTTTTGTTTACTGACAGTAACAACATTCTTTTGGTCAACATAACTTCTTGCTAGTTGAGAGTTCTCTTCTGGTCATAAAGAGTTCAAAAAGTAACACATGATGGAGAAAGAAAGGACAAAGATCCCTATAAGAGAGCACAGCACCTGCTGCTATGAGCTCACAAACAACACTGGGCCATGGTGCAGGAAGGCTGTGGTACCAGAGAGGATGGCTGTGCATATTCATCCTAGAGGAAATCCATCTTGGAGGCTTTCTAGAAACAAGGTATACACCTGTCCACAAGATCTTTGACACTCCAATGTCATTTCCCCCTCTCGTCCCCACTGAGACACTGGTACAATCCATGCGAGAGCTAAAAGCACTCTGCATACTTTGTCAGGGCCTCTGGTGGTTGTGGGAGTGAATGCGGAAGAGGTTTTTTCCATCTGTCATTGGTGAAGACGTTGTTTTCACTGACTGTGTTTCCATAAAAGCAACCATCTCACTCCAAACAGTCAGCAAGGCAAGGCTGATTTACGAAGATTTTCTCCCTCTTTGTCCAGTGATGTTCTCGTTTTCTTTTGTTGCTGAAACACTCAGGTATCTGTATCTGGGATCAACACATCCCACCATTTTTTTCTGTTTTAAATGTGTATGATATAAGTTTCTCAGCACAAATGTTCTGAAGGCAACTCTGCAGTATGTTCATGCATCATTTAAATGTTTTCTTTTTTCAACCATAGTTCTCAATTCCTCAGGTAACACAAGACGAAAGCTTATTTTGGTGGATTGTCTTTTGGGGGTGGAGAAACACTTCTCATAGGCTTGGGTGGAGTTGCCACTTTCATTCCTGGCTTCTTCATGGGGAAATACAACTGGTTTCTAGGCTTCTTTTTGGACACTTCTGCTGGTTTTGAGTCAGCATCTACTTTCAC
This sequence comes from Gastropteron pacificum, assembly GCA_031471215.1. NCBI lineage: Eukaryota > Metazoa > Mollusca > Gastropoda > Cephalaspidea > Gastropteridae > Gastropteron > Gastropteron pacificum. The sequence continues at coordinate 4,858 of JAUELK010164536.1, forward strand.
TTTACTTCCATCCACTTTAGCCACTTTAGCCACTTTAGCCACTTCAGCCACTTTAGCCTCTTCAATCTGGGCTTCTGCCATCTCCTCAACTTTGGTGACAATTTTCTTCAATGTATGCATAGGAGAAGTGCAGTTGGAGATCTTATCTTGTAAAATGGACAAAAAAGTGTTCTTATCAGTTTCCTGCTCATTTGCACTTTCCTTAGATTCAACTTTATTGCGAGAGGAAGCATGCTCAACTAGTAATAATTCCCTTTCCCCTATAGGAATGTCTTGGTTCAGCTTGCTCGCTGTATTCTGTACTTTGATTGGACTGGTAGAGATCAATTCAGAGTCCACTGCAGATTGCCTCTTACTACTATGTTTCTCTTGAAGTTTCTGGTCTGAAATAAGTGAAAAAGGCCGAATATCGTCACTCTCTGGTAATTGGTTACTTCCATCTGATTTGTTTGACACTCTAGACTTTTTTGATGGGTCAGTACCAAATCCGTCCAATTTGCCATCAGTACTGTTTCTGTTAACCTTGTACCGTCGGGCAACTTTTGGTGCCTGATGCTCCGGTTGGGGATTTTCACCTAATAGCCAATGCTCACTGCCTACTTTCACTTGTTCTTTAAAATCCTTCCTAGGACTCTTCAGTCCAGTTTGTTTCAGTGGACTCTTTTGTTTGATGTCCCCCACTTGAGATTGGGTTTGAAGAGCACCGTCAGAAACAGGGCCTGAACTCTTGGCATCCGATGTGCCCTTCTTTACTACAGCTGCCTGGATTGGCACGGCTGGTGAGAGGCCAGAGTGAGCAACAGCATTCCTTCGGGGCTTCCTGGCAAGAACTCTCATTCTGCCCGGAAGACGATCCTCTGAATCCTCAATGTCAGACAAGGATGGGGGGAAATGTTTGACATCCGAACTGTCTGGCACTTTTGCTTCGTCCTTCTCGGCAGGAACATTCTTTGTTGCTTCTTCCTTCTCAGCAGGAACATTCTTTGCAGCTTTGGACTTCTTGAAGCGCTGTTGGGGAATTGCTTGCATGACAGCTGATCTCCTCAGCTGCTTTGTTGTATCACTGCTATCCTTGTTAGCCAGATTTGCTTCACTAGGATCAGAAGGACTTTGATCCCCTCTCTCTACAAATGGCTCTTTATTTGCGGGAGATTTCGTCATCTTGACTGAATCCTTTTTGGGTGAAATTTTGTATTCTTTGACTGAATCTGGTTTTGGTACATTTTTGAGTTCTTCTCTGGCTTTCTCTCCAGCATTTGCACCCAAAGCAAGTATTTTCTTATTCATCTTATTCGGGTTCCTTGGGCTTTTCCAAAGTGTGCTAGGGCTTCTGCCAAATTTGCTGTGTTTGGCAAGTTTCACCTTCATCTTATGTTTTTGTGTGGGTTTCATTGGGTGTTTTTCAGCATCATCCAAAGGCACTCCATTGTCCACCATAACTAACTTTTCTTTTACGGAGATCTGTGGATTAAGTGGTCGCGGTTTTTTTTTCTGCTGCTTTTCTCTTATATAGGGTTTGGTAACGTTTATTAATTGAGCAGGGTCAAGGGCAACAGGAGTAGGATGGTTCTCAATACCAGGATTTGAGGTAATCATGTCAGGGTTTGGAACAATGTCCACATTTGTCACACCCTTTATGTCTTTTCCAATCTGAGAAGCTCCCTGTGTATCCAGGCTTGCAGTAGGGTCAGAGGATAGGATTTGCTTAGATTCTCCTTCTGACTTGTCAACTGCTATGGCTGCTACACCACCTGACACACTCTCCGTTCTATAACTGGATCTGTTCTCACGGGTGCCAGAGTGGTTCACAAGGAGGGCTAGATCGGCAGGTCCGAGCACAAGAGGCCAGGTTGTTTTTGTGCCATGATTGACAGCATTTCCACTTTTAAACAGCTCTTCAGCTTCAACATAATTGTGTGAAGTCTCTGACAGCTTGTGGGGCGGAGATTGCGCTTGCTCAGAATGACAAGCCACATTAGTTGGAACTGGGGTTTTGATACGGTGCACTTGGAAGGCTGTGAGTCGTGGAATAGGCTTGTCCATGCCTGTCTTAAAAGGGCAAGGTAGCGTAGCTGACAATACATTATTTTCTAGGTTATTTTCTGTGGTATTTTCTGGCTGCTGTGTTGGTTCCAAGATGCTCACTGTGATGTTGGACACACCAGCCCTGCTTGTCCCAGTCTCCATTTGCATTGGATCATTTCCATCTGCTGTTGGAGACTTGGGGAGTATCATCCTTGAAAATGGAGATAACCTAACTGGATTGAGTGGATTAGGAAGTGCTTTTGCATGAAAAGGGGGCTCTTTCAGTAACCTGGCCTTACCAATAGCATTTGAGTAACCACGGCTGTTTGCATCATCACTTTCTGATATGTTCTGCACAACTTCGTCATGAAGCCGCTGAGATGAGGGACTGGACTTTCTTTGGCCATCCGACACGAAACTAGATTGCTTTGCCATAAAATGTTTCCCTTCTTGACTTACAACTTCTGGTTTCTTTTCTCCAGGTGTGAATGGAATGGTATCTCGCCGATACCCAAGCACATAATGTTTACTCAGCGCCTGAGGTTTGCTCAAGAATGGGGACTGACGAAACGATGTGACTTGGCGGGGGTACGTCTCTTCAGCTTTCCGTTTCTTTCGAGAATTTTTCAATGGGCTCTTCACAAGAATTGGACTTGTGGATACCAGGTCTTTGGGCAGCTCCATAGGTTCATCTCCGGTCTTCTTGATGCGAAGGACTGTGACTTCATCCCAATTATCCATCAGAGTTTCAACTGGTGACTGGCGGACTTTTTCTACCTCGGCGTTGTCTACAGTCTGCACAGTCTGCACAGTCTGCACTTCCTTGCCAAACTTCAAATGCCGTAGAGACTTCTGAATCTTCTGGCGTGTTTTTTCAACAACTGGGGATTTAGCTAATTCTTCAAGCCCTTGCTTTACTCCTATGATCGTATCAGCGATCTGATGCTCCAGCTTTAAGCCACTTAGAGCGCGTGCTGGGGCTTTTTCCTTTGTGGAAGTTGGATGATTCTGTACCTCTTCCACACTAGGTGGAGGAGTCGGTTCCTTTATCACACTGGGTGGAGGGCTCTGTACATTTGAGAAGTTAGAGGGACGTTTCTGTATCCTTTTGTAAACTTCCTGAGAGCTATTCCTCCGAACATAAAAAGTATGAGGACTCTCTGTCCTTCTGTGAATAGGTTCTCTTTTGTTACCAGGCTGAAAGTTCTGCTCCTCGGCGAGACCAGGTTGTGCATTCTCTTCCTTGGTAAAACTAGGCGGAGGCCTCTCTTCACTAGAGCTCTCATCCATTGAAAGACTAGTCTGAGGGCTATTTTCTTCCAATATGAAACTAGGCTGGATGTTCCCTTCATACGGGTAACTGAGCTCAGGGCTATTTTCCTTCGATACAGTAGACCCAGAGTTCAGTAGTGCTTTGGAAATTGGTTGAGGGCTTTGTGCCCTTTTGGAAATTGGCTGAGGGCTTTGTGCCCTTTTGGAAAATGGCTGAGGGCTTTGTGCCCTTTTGGAAATTGGCTGAGAGCTTTGTGCCCTTTTGGAAATTGTCTGAGGGCTTTGTACCTTTTTGGAAATTGGCTGAGGGCTTTGTACCTTTTTGTGAATTGGCTGAGAGATTTCTACCTTTTTGGACATTTGCTGAGGGCTTTTTACTTTTTTAGATACAAGGTTGGGGCTTTTTGATTTTTTAGAAACAAGGTTGGGGCTTTTCGATTTTTTAGAAAGAGCTTTGGGGCTCTGTACTGTTATTTGAACTGGGCGAGGGGTCGGTACTCTTCTGGAAAAGGGCGTAGGCTTAGTGTTCTCTTCTTTCGTAAAACCAGGCTTGGTGCTCTCTTCTTTTGTGAAACCAGGCTTGGTGCTCTCTTCTTTCATAAAACCAGGCTTAGAGCTCTCTTCTTGTGTGAAACCAGGCTTAGTGTTCTCTTCTTTTGTGAAACCAGGCTTAGTGCTCTCTTCTTTTGTGAAACCAGGCTTAGTGCTCTCTTCTATTGTGAAACCAGGCTTAGTGCTCTCTTCTTTTGTGAAACTAGGCTTCGGGTACTCTTCTTTAGAGAAATTAGGCTTAGGGTGGTACTCTTCTTCAGTGAAACTGAAACTAGGCTTAGGGTATTCTTCGTGAGTGAACCTAGGCTTACGACTCTCTTCTTCCTTGAAATTAGGCGGAGGTTTTTTTTCCTTTTCTCCATTAGATTGAGGTCTGTTCTCTCTTTTTTCATTAGGATGATAGCTTTTTCCATCCTTTCCATTATGGTGGGGGCTTTTTGTCCTTTTTCGCCTTGACTGAGGACTTGTTTCTTTATCTGTTGTAAATTGAGGACTTTGGGGGCTTCCCAAACCAAGATATGAACGAGAACGAGAACGTTGCTCTTGCCTCTTCTTTTCCTTTGCGTCCGTAAACGGACTTTTTGTGAGTGGAGATAGCCATTGAAGTACAGTGACAACTCTCCTATCAGCAGAAGAAGCAGGACTTGCTTTAACAAGTGGTGGGGTTCCTACAGGACTTGCTTTAACAAGTGGTGGGGTTTCAACAGGGCTTACTCTCCCTTTATCTTTTACTCGTGTCGATCTATCAGATGACTTGGAGGAAGGGCTTTTGTCTCTCCTCTTCTTATCAGGCTTGGGGGCACTATACAATGTCCTACTGGGCGTGGAGGGGCGGGGTATACTTTGCCTCTCCTCGCGCATGGCTTCTGCTCTCGGCCTTTGTGGACTCTGAGCTCTTGCCTTTGCTGGGGGGGGTTCTTCTTCAGGGGGGGCCTCTTCTTTTTTTTTAGGAACAGCTGGGGTCATGAACTTGTACAACTCGTTTGTGGCACCCAAAAATACACTAGTAATCCTGCTCTCTAATGATTGACCACTCTTTTTTTCAGATCCCTTTGCTGGAGCGCTTTTGTCCTCCTTCGCAGGCATAGGAGATAGACTTTGTCTCCTGCCAGCAGGAGTTCGAGGGCTGACGTCAACCACTTTTACAGCTGGTAAGGGGTTGGGGCTCGGGCTCCTTTTGCTCGATCCAGGACTCCCCGACCTACTTCTCATAAAGAAGGAACTTATTAAGCTTTCCTTAGAAGGGCTCTTTTTAGTTATGATGTCAGATGTTTCCTTTATCTTGACATATTTTTCATTTTTCTTGTTAGGTTTTTTTATTTTGACGCTAGACTTTTCCGTTTTACTGTCAGATTTACTACTACTATTACTACCACTACCAACCATTTTGCTCAGTCCTCTAGTAATATCCACCAAGGTATCAGCAATCTGAGCGTTCAGCGAGTTCAGTGATGCTGAACTCTTCACAGAGTGCTTGTCCTCTTTGTCAAGGGACTTTGCACTATCTTTGCGTTGGAGGCCAGGAGACTTTGAGACAAATTTGTTCATTTCCTTCTTTACACCTTTAAACACGTCTGTAATCTGAGTCTCCAATGCTCGCACGCTCATGATGGATCTCTTTTCCAGACTGTTTGTGTTTGACGAGGATTTAGATGGACTTGCATGTAAGTCTTTGATCCTTTCATATGAAGAGGTGCGGTCGCCAAACTGTCTCCGCTCTGACCTGTGAGCAGACCGAGGACTTTCATGTACAAACGACGGCTCGGGAAATGAAGGGACTATTATTCCAGGATAGGTGCTTTCCCTTCCAGTGAGGAAGTAAGAACTCCTGTGACTGCCGTCCCTCCCAGACATAAAGTTTGGCCGCTCTTCACTGGTGAGTCTGGGGTGCCATGCGATGTGCTCCCTGCCTTTGTAGGCCTCGTTGCCACGAGGGGAAGCCTTGACTTCCGTCATCTCTTTGGTCATCTCTTTGCCTTTCCTCAAGACATACGAACAATTTTTGGTGAACTTAGACGGCACGGACTGCGACCTCCTGTTCACTTGTGTTATCATCTTTTCTAGCGGGCTGTCAAAGCGAAGAGGAGGGTTTGGGGTATGCAACAGAGAGGAGTTTAGCTTCCTCCCCATGTCATTTTCCAAATGGGCCATGGCCGCATCCAGTTCCTCCTACACGGCCAAGTTGAAAGCAAAGTGAAATTTAGTAGCATGCGGGAGGGAAGAAAGAGGACGTGAGGGGTGATGGTGTGTGTGATTGAAAGAAAGAGGAGGAGGAGAAGGAAGAGAAGGGTGATGGTGTGTGTGAATGAAAGAAAGAGGAAGAGAAGGAGAGGGGTGATGGTGTGTGTGATTAGAAGAAAAAGGAGGATGAAGAGGAAGAGAGGGGTGATGGTGTTTGTGATTGAAAGAAAGAGGAAGAGGACGAGAGGGGTGATGGT
>JAUELK010164756.1:755-11138 GCA_031471215.1 Gastropteron pacificum
TATTATATTGAGACCCCACTCCCAACACACACACACACACACACACACACACACACACACTCACACACACACAAAATGTGATCTTGATGGTCTAAGTAATTGTTTTGTGTGAGGCTCATGCTTGTCATAGGTCACTGTCATAGGTCCCTCTTTCACTGTGTTATTCTTGCAGTTCATAGGGGGGACATCACATTAACATCACTAATGGCAGAAGTAGCTTTGCAAACTACAAAAACAAGCCAGAAAAAAAATAAAAATAATAAAAAAAAATTGAATACAATAACAATAACAAATACAACACAACATTTATACAACAACAAAATAAATAAAGGCCCTCCAATCCCAGGTTGCAGAGCTAGGCTGCCATGAAGACCTCTTGAAGAGTGACTAGCTCATACCTTGTGCCTGATTGCAGCCGCATCAACATATTAGTATATTTAATAGATTATTACAAATATGCACTACCACATGCCAATATAAAGCCACATGAGTAGCAAAATGTTGTTTCAAAGAGATTTCTTCCATGGGACTCCACAAAGACAGAACACCTTAGCCTATGTATGTAGCAATCGACTGACCAAAGACATTTTTTTGTGTGTGTCCCACAGAGTGATGGCAATGCAGGCTTCCTGCGTGCGGCCAGGGATGGTAACCTGGACGAGGTGTTGGACTATCTCAAGGGCAGCACAGACATCAACACCAGCAACCCTGTGAGTACAGCTCACCTAGTCACATACAATCATTACTTTTGTACTACATTCCTTTTATACTACGTTGTATACTGCATTTATATAATATATACTACATTCCTTTTATACTACATTCCTTTTACACTACATTCCTTTTACATTCCTTTTATACTACATTCCTTTTATACTACGTTTTATACTACATTTATTTATATTGCATTCATTTTATACTACTACATTCCTTTTAGACTACATTCCTTTTGGACTACATTCCCCTGTAAATTGATTAGATGGTGGAGATACAAAAAAAAGACATGTTTTGTCATCTCCATAAACATTGCTTAAATGATTGATTTGCATTTGATACTGTGATGTTTTACCTTTATAAGCATCTTAGTAGGTTTAGCCCTATGTTTAGAGAAACCAGCATTCACAAAGTATACTACTAGGAGGGTTATCTATGTCCACATATGATATACAATGTCCTTTGACCCTTGCCCCCAGAATGGCCTGAATGCCCTGCACTTGGCCTCCAAAGAAGGCCACTATGACATTGTGCTGGAGCTACTCAACAGAGGGGCCAATGTGGAGGCAGCCACCAAGGTGGGTACTCACCTATAGACATTGAAATACAACTCTCTGATATAATAATATAATACTGCACACACACTTTCTGTTACTGAACACACAGTTACTGTTACTGAACACACAGTTACTGTTGCTAAATCTTACATTATTTACAAATTTCCCTGAGAGTGGATGAATACAATGTACAATACTGTGTACCTTAATTTGATATGAAATAAAGGACCTCTTCAGTTGGATGGCATTCATTTCAGAAGAAATGGGCATGCTCAACCTGTCATATAGTGTATTAATAGTAATTTCTATCAGTTATTCTTTTCTTTTTATTCAGTTCAAGTTCATTTTCTTGATCTATGCGTCCAAGAGTTTGAAATAACTTTGTTGGCTTCTGATACCTACTGGTACTTTCATAAGTCTCATGTTTTAAAATACTTAATGACAATTTACAATATCATAGACAAGATACAAGTCAGGAGCTTCAGTAGCAACATCAGTTGCATGCTGTGTATTTTTTTGTAAGTCTTTCTGTCTTTTCTCAGAGAAATTTGTCATAGTGTCATGGGGGCTCTGCATAGAGCTGAAGTTAACACAAAGTTGCCACAAGAGCAGCGCCTATTGGCCTTATTTGTATGTGTGTATGTACAATGAGTATGTGTGTATGTACAATGAGTATGTGTGTATGTACAATGAGTATGTGTGTATGTACGATGAGTATGTGTGTATGTACAATGTTTATGTGTGTATGTACAATGTTTATGTGTGTATGTACAATGAGTATGTGTGTATGTACAATGAGTATGTGTGTATGTACAATGTTTATGTGTGTATGTACAATGGGTATGTGTGTATGTTCAATGAGTATGTGTGTATGTACAATGTTTATGTGTGTATGTACAATGAGTATGTGTGTATGTACAATGAGTATGTGTGTATGTACAATGTTTATGTGTGTATGTACAATGGGTATGTGTGTATGTTCAATGAGTATGTGTGTATGTACAATGTTTATGTGTGTATGTACAATGAGTATGTGTTTATGTACAATGTTTATGTGTGTTTTGTCCTCTGTGTTCCACAGAAAGGGAACACAGCCCTGCACATTGCCTCCCTGGCAGGCCATCAGAACATTGTGATGACACTGGTGGACAACAAGGCACAAGTCAACCTACAGGCACAGGTGAGATGTCAAGGCCTTGTATGGTGTACCTTTAACGTTTTAGGACTACAAGAACATTACATTGCTAGCAAGAATCATGGATGGATAGTTAGGGTGTTATGGCAGTCAACATAAAACGGTCATATCAGTGGTGGTAGCAAGATGTCATGTTAGAAAATCTGAATTCTATTCATCAAAAAGCTAAAGCCCATCATTTCCTCATTTCTACATTGACATTTTAAGGACAGCTTGATTGGATTAATTTCTATAAAGTAGAAATGTACATCAGACACTCACCATGGATTTGAGTACACATTTTGAAGATGTCGCAAAACATTGGAATTCGGTTGATGCTCAAGGCTATGTTTGAGATGAACTCTTTCTTTCTTCTTTCTTTCTTCAAAGTCTGTAAGAACTTGTAACTTCTTACTTCTGGACCTATTGAAAGTTCTTATTTTATCAAATCGCAAATTTCAAAGACAGAAATGCACACTTTGGAAATCATCCATTCAAAACATTGTGAAACCAATTTACCCTCATGGGATAATAAAGAATCATCTTATATTATATTATCTTATCTTACCTTATCTTACCTTATCTTATCCACTATTCTAACATGTGATTGTCTGTGTTTTCCCTCAGGCTGGTTTCACCCCTCTGTACATGGCAGCCCAAGAGGGTCACGCTGATGTGGTCAAGTTTTTGCTGGCCAATGGAGCCAACCAGGGACTGTCCACTGAGGTGTGTACTGGAATATGAATATGAATAAAATAATCTTTATTGTCCAATTTGGCACATTGTTTTAGTGTGATATACAATTACAACACAGTAAGCCACACAGAATATATAAATACATCAGCAAATATAAACAACTTGTGTTGTTGTGTCCTGTACATCTGGTTGGGTTGTGAGTTAAGATGTCTTAAGTGTACAGTAAGTATTATCACAGACCCCATGTACAGACGGGACACTTGGCTATTTTTGCCCAGCCAACCTCAGTGCATCTGATGTGTACAAACAGCACATAACGATACAAAGGATAATGTGAAAGCATGAGTAAAGCTCACACATGTTGGTCTTTATCTCAGGGTTAATGCCAGTGCATGGCTCATACAAAATACTGAAGAAAAGTTATGGACTCTATCATACTGAGAAAAAAAAAGAGACTTCAATGGAGAAAATAGTGAGAAATAACATAGCTTGCATTATACATTCATTTAGTAGACTAGATTTACCTTTCTCTTTGTGTAAAAACTGCATAAAAAAACAACATTACAACACGTATGATGTGTGTCACAGAGTTCTTTCATAGACAAACAAAGTCTAGTATCCAACGTCAAACACAGGATGTAACTGAAGATATTCCAGGAATTGAGCAAGCGATGTTGCAAGGAGAAGGACTATCCTCTTCCCACTCGCCTCTAAATATATATACAAAAGCACACAAGATCTAGATCTATCTAATTCTTTCTAGAATCTGTAGGAGTGTTCTGCATAGCTCTCGATGCTCTAATAATGACTAACCAATGAGATACTACTTTGTCGTTCACACCCCACAAGTGATGACGTCGCATGTTGACGTAATATATTCAAGAAGCTTTGAGAAACTTCTGCAACGAGAGCGAAGCAGAAACAACTCAAAATAGGTCAATACCAAAAAACTACTTTTAGTACTAGTAGCCAGCTTCAGTGTAAACAGGCATATATATCTGTAGTGAGCGAAACGTAAAACAAGCAATGTCGGTCAAACTGACCCTGATTCAACTAAGTAAACAACACAAATTGGTTACGATGTGTTCCAGGATGGGTTCACCCCTCTGGCAGTGGCCCTCCAACAAGGCCATGAGAAAGTGGTCTCAGTGCTGCTGGAGCATGACGCCAAGGGGAAGGTGAGACTGCCGGCACTGCACATTGCCGCCAAGAAAGACGACGTCAAGTCTGCAGCCCTCCTACTGCAGAATGAACAGAACAGTGTGGAGCTACAGACCAAGGTACATTGATCAATAAACAGTTCTGTCTTGAAATTGGTTGGGACTTTTTTAGGGGGGACGAGGGAGGGTAGAGATGGTTAGGCTTAGGGCTGATGTTTGAAAATGTCAGATGATATGAACATGTGGTGTAGAAAAAAAACACATTTTACAATTACATTGCAGGTCTAGATCTTGATCTTACAGTTAAAGATCATAAAAACAGTGTGCCGAGCAGTTGAAAAGATATGTTAGGTTCATACGATACAATGAATTGGAATTGTTAGTCTTTTTAAAAACATACAGTCTAATTAAAGACACAAAGAACTTTAGCCAAAGTTTTTGTTTGTTTGTTTTTACATCTGTATTTCTTCTTAGATTTGCATGATAAAATGATAACTGATTTAGCGAGGGACCATTTTTCATTTATCAATTAAAGATGATTTTCTTTAAGTTTGACAATCTATGACAGGATGTTGTATGGGCAACCTGATCTATCTTTTGACTGCACATTACAAAAAAATGATTAGAAACTAACCAGACAACTTGTGTAATACAACCATACTCTTTGTATTGTATACACTTTTTTTATTAACTTAAAAAAATTCTTCTATATCTTCCTCTAATGGACTCTTTTTTTTGGATAGGAACTTAGTCCCTAACCTGAGTGTATCATAGAGGTTCTTTTATTTTGATTACACTTTTAAAAATTTTGTTTTGGTACTTTGTGTGCATTTTCTTCTATAATGACATTCAAATTTTCTAATTTTCTGAGTAAGAATTAACAATTCTAGTGACCTATATTTTTTTCAAACATGTTATTTTCCTGTGTGGAATGTCCGCTAAAATTGAGCATTACTTGGCAATACACATTTTTTAGTCCTGCATTTTTTGGCGCAACATTTGTTTTATGATAGTGTTCCTTGTATTATTTTTCAATTGACTGATGACATTTTGTTTATTTTGATAAAAGAGAGCTAGCTTCTTATTTGTTATTGCAGTGTGAATTACACATTGTGATGAGTGCATCATGAATTTTATGTTTTTACGGCAATGAAAGTGAAACTGAAAGTTTACTTGTATCAGTTTAACAAATGGTTGAAACAGAACATCTTTTTCTTGTACAGGACTCTTAACATTAGTTCAAAAGAAAAGATAGATTATTGTATGTGTATGCCCTACATTTACTGATCTTTATTAATCTCAATCCCCTGCACAGAACACTTAGGATGAAATAACAATGTCTTGTATACATATAACATCCTATTGGAAAGTTTTGTATTTTAGTAGTACGCCTTCATATCCTATCACAAAGTTACGTGTCTAAGTATGATGATGTACTCTTTGACCATATAGTGTAATCTGATCATAACCATGACGGATGTCTTTTTTTGCATTGTACGACTAACACAATCACTTCTCTCTGACTCACCATTCATGCATACATTAGGGAGGCCTAGTAAATGACACCACCAAGGTTTGTACCTCATCACTAGACTCCATCTCTCCTCACTCTGTGTGTGTGTCTGTGTATCTTGGTCTCGCAACATGCATCGTTTTTTATCGAAATTTCACTGGAGCATTCCTTTCCTTGATCATTTTTTTTATTTTGTATTTCCTCTTTTTTTTAAAATAATTTAATAGAGTGTTTTGGAAATTGTGTTCGATCATTCTTTTTAATTTCATGTTCTTTCTTTTTATAACTGTGCTTCAATACTGTGCATTATTTTTGTAAAAAAAAGAAATTGGTCAACATTTTTAGCAAAGGTGTTTTCTTCTTTTCACTGTGAATTGTTTGTGTTGAGCCCTGCATACATTGAACAATTAAAAAACCAAACAAATCCAAGAACAAAGACAAGTGACCCACACCCTAACCAATGGAATGGCTTTCTCTATGCATGTTCTGCAAAGTGTTATGACAATCAGACATCCCTCATGAACAAAAAGAAAGAAGTAATTTACAGTTTGAGAACTGACCAGTTGGATGTAGAGGTTCGAGAGAGGGGTACTCACTCTCATCCATTGTATCCATATTTAGTAGTTTACTTCACAATGTACTGTGTAGCTTTTCTTCATATAATATTGCGATTGGTAGTGATACAATATCACTCATGGTGTTGGCTGAAGGTACATAAAAGAAGGTACGTTTGAAAAGAGCTAATGGCAATCAAGCAGGAAAGGAAGTAAATCTAACTTTCTATCCAAACCAGAAGGAAACACATCACAGTATAGATCTATTGATTCAATGCTACATGAACAACAAGACTCAGCTATAGTGTCACAAGGTCACGTTATACACACTTAACACAACTGCCAAAATAACACAACACAAAGCATGTAAACCAATTCTAGAGATCCATGTATGTGTGTGGTTTTGCTGTCTTTTCTGTTCATTTTTATCCTTGTTCTCTTTATGTATTTATTTATGGGTTCTTCTATTTGTTCATTTCTGTATTCATCGTTTACATCGTTTTCATCAGAGTATTTATAAAGTTTTCATTTTCTTTTCTGTTTTTATTATTTTTACCCTTTATTCTGATATTTCTTTATTCATATATTTATTTGTGTATCATTTAAAAAAAAATAATTTTGCAGCCTTTTTTGTTCAACCTTTCTTTCCCTCGTTTTAACAGTGTTTAAAAAAAGAGTTTGCTGTCTTCAGTTCCTTCTACTTACCTTTGTGTGATTGTTTGCGTCGATTTGTTTCTCTGTTTTTCAATTTCTGCATTTGAAGATTACCTTCTTCGATGTACATTGCATTCTTGCCTTGTTTTCTGCCAGTTACTAATAGGAAAAGATGTTTGATGCCTATCGACAGTGTAGGAAGCTGATGACATGTGCTATAGACTTCTCTAAGTATCTACTCACTCAGTCTCTGCCTATACTTTTACTTGCATACAACAGATAGAAAATCTCTGCATCTGATCTGATCTTGTGCTTTCTCGCTGAAGATGATATCCCTACTGCCTGATCTTATTTATTAGGGCCATCTTATGCTTAGAAACAAATATGCATGACGATTATTTGGAAAGTTATAGGAGTTAGTACAATGAATGTTGGATTGTAAACCCGAGATCTTGCAGTTTGCAGAGTTAGATTATCTCGGGCTTTGTGTTCAGTGGCTTTTGGTGGATGACAAGTGTGCATAGGAAGCTCCAGAGTTGTGACGTGAAACTACTTGTACTATACTTTGCAACATTGGAATTGTATGTGTCTGTTCTTGTACAGATCGGAAATTTTTATTTTAAGTTTTAATTCTATTTTTGATAGTTTGACTGCATTTCAATTGTTTGGATATTTGCTCTGCTAAACATGCAAGAAGCATGGGCTTAGGTGCAGAGCACACAATTGCTTAGGGCTGGTTCTAGAGGCAAACTTTCTAATGAAATTCTTAAGGAGTTAAGACAAACAGACGGTTAAATAGGAGAAAAGCCAAAAAAAAGTCTCCTTTTAAAAGCTGCTTCTTTGCACATATTTTCATCCCAAACATGTAGTCCAGGTTCATCTTAGTAACATGATCTTTCTACAATGTAATAAAACTGGAAATAATTTGTGTATCTTTATTCTTTTATTTCATGGTTTTTCATGTAAAAAGTTTCTATACCAATACATTTGGAGAAACCCCTTAAAATACTAGTACAAAAATTGACGACAATGGGTATCCAAGAGTCATCTAGATAGCTAATCGTCTGTTCTGTCTGTCTACAGAGTGGCTTCACCCCCTTGCATATTGCCGCCCACTATGGCAATGTCAATGTGGCCAACCTTCTTATCCAGCGCAACGCAGACGTCAACTTTAAAGCCAAGGTAGGCGGTGCACTGTGGATTTCACCAGTGACACTTATACACTATACTCTCTCTGAGTTTTCAATGTCTAATGCTATCTACGAATGTATTAGTGATGAGGATGATGATGATGAAGAGGAGGAGGAGGATGGTGATGATGATAATTATGATGATGATTGTGGTGATGATGATAATGATGATTGTGATGATGATGATAGAGATAATAATGACTAGTGGTTAAGCATTGATTTGTATCTACCTTAGTAGCTGAATGATTTTATCTAGTGCACCACCACATATTCACTTATTTTCCACCAGAATTGTACTGTAGTGTAAGGAGAGATAAAGTTAACACCTGTATAACCAACTCTGCTTACACATAAAACACTGCTGTCCAGAATGGTATGACCCTACTTAACACAATGTCTACTGTTACTTAACACTAATGTCTACTGTTACTTAACACTAATGTATACTGTTCCCAGAACAACATCACTCCCCTACACGTGGGCTCACGCTGGGGCAAACTGAACATGGTCAACGTACTACTGGACAACAACGCAACCATTGACGAGAAGACAAGAGTAAGTCCAGTGTCTCTCATGGAGTTTTAGTCAAGTCTTACATTAGCCCTCCGCCCGAGTAGTTTAATAAGGATTATAGTTTAGACATCTACAGAGACTTTATAGAGTGTTGGCAGTTTATTGCTTTATCAACTTTACTTGATATCAATGTTTTATTATACTGTCTGTTTTCATTTGTGTTTATTTTTTTAATATATTTTTTTCACATCTGAATCATATACAGAGGTTGAATTTTGTCTGTTGAATTCAACCCCTCCAATTTATCAACTTGTTACCTGGCACTATTTTATTATACAATTCTAATACATGTATATGTTTGTGTGCTTTTGTGCAAAACTGGTATATGTTATGTGCTTGTATTTTATATGAAGTTTTAACCATGTTTTGTTTGTCAATTTAGTGTGTTTTTATGTACGACACCAAAGCAGTGTGACATTTTTATGGACAGGAAAGTTTTATCTTATCTTATCTTATCTAAACTCTGTGGCTTTTCCCCCTAGGATGGACTGACCCCACTACATTGTGCAGCTCGCAGTGGCCACGACAGTGTGGTGGATGCCCTGCTGGAGAGAGGGGCGCCAAACTCTGCCAAGACAAAGGTAGGACCACACCTGTCTACCTTACTTACTTACTTACTTAAGCCCATCATCCCTACTGGGATATGGTCTCGCAGAGTCTGTGTTTTTGGAGCTTGTTTCACCTGTCTACCTCACTTACTTACTTAAGCCCATCATCCCTACTGGGATATGGGCCGCAGAGTCTGTGTTTTTGGAGCTTGTTTGTTGGGTTTTTTTTACAGGGAGGGGGAGCTAACCCAACCTTCTTCCTTTCTCAACCGGGCTTAGGACAGACTATGGCGGAGTTCTGTCTACCTTGGTGAACCATAATACATTGTTACCTTGTGTGATCTGTAGTCATCTTGTGAAAATATCCCACTCATTTAAAAAAATAATAAAATGTATCATTAAGATAAGACGAAATGAGATAAGCCTTATTAATCCATGGGCATGTACATTTAATTTGGATGTATTACACAGCATAATAGACACAAGAAAATGACATTAACTTAGATAAAATATTGATCTGAATCTATTATGAAGTGTTCATTACCACAACTGAAGAAAACTTTGAGTTTCCACTACATGGCATTGGACAGAAGGGCGAAGGCCCATATGTCGTTGGAACACTGAAGAAGAAGAAGAAAAAAAAGTGTTCATTAACGCAAATGTATAAAGAGATGTAATGATGGTTGTGTAACTTATTGCTCAGTGTATTGAACCAAGCTGTGTCCCCCCCCCCCCCCCCCTGTGTACAGAATGGCCTGACCCCCCTGCACATGGCGGCCCAGGGAGACCATGAGGACTGTGCGCGTCTCCTGCTGTACCGCAAGGCTTCCCTCAATGAGGTCACTGTGGACTACCTGACACCACTACACGTGGCCGCTCACTGCGGCAATGTCAAGACAGCCAAGCTGCTCCTGGACCGCAAGTGTGAGCCCAACGCACGTGCCCTGGTGAGTACTACAGTAGTAATAGGAATTAATCTTCTTCTTCTTCTTCTTCTTCTTCTTCTTCTTCTTCTTCTTCTTCTTCTTCTTCTTCTTCTTCTTCTTCTTC
>JAUELK010164867.1:0-11137 GCA_031471215.1 Gastropteron pacificum
CATTCGTTTATAGAAGGCTTTGATGAAAACAACAACACAGCAATCCAGCATTCCTTTGAAAATCGAATTTCATTTTACGATTGCACTGTTAAAATACAGGTGAATACATTACTTTATTCAGTACAGTGGAACTTTACCAAGAAATATTAGTTAGTAGTAAGAGAAAAATACAATATGATTGTAGTGGTATTAAACACCAGGGAAATAGAACGTCTCTTATAAATCATAGCAATTAATTATGTCATCGCATATTCACTACGAATCTGTAAAGTTGTACTTTATGTAAAATAGAATGGCGGATTAGCTCAGTCGGTAGCATGCCGGACTCGGGATCCAACGACCTCGTGTTCGAACCCCGACTGGAACGAGTTCTGTAAACCCTTGGTAAAGTTTTTTTTACAACCATTTCCTCACCACATACCCAGGTGTAAAATGGTACCCGGCTATAGGCACGTTTCTGCCCCTAACATGCTGCCTGTGCTTGTGTTTAATGTTTGTGATGTGTTATGTGTTGTATGCGTTAGTAGCCTGTCGGGGGAGTAATAGACGTAAAGTACTTTATAAATGCCATCTTTAGTTTTTGCACTTATTATACCGGTCAGGGTACTGTAGCAATACTATATCGCTACTCGTAGCACGGCAAATGGATGCTGTGCACATTTTAAGCACACATGATCGGAACATAATAATTGCCTTGTGACTCACTTTGCAGACTGGGGTCAACCACTCTGGGATAAGAGATATATTAAAAGGAAACCTGATTTAGTAATCTATACCTATAAAACTCACTTTCTGTCTGTGTGTCTCAAATATGCTTCTAAACTACTGGACCGACAGTGATAATTATTTTGCATTGTCGATTGGAATTCCCAGGGATGGGGAGCCCTGCTAGTAAACTATAATAAAGAGTATTTATATAGCGCTTGACCCATAATCAGCTCTAAGCGCTATACAGTGACCCCGTCAGTACTTTTTGACACAGCATCACATTTTAATGCAAAACACATCACAAGTACAGTAGACACCATTATTAAATACGGAACAGTAATAAACAAGCACAGTGACATGACATGGCTTCACACAATATACAACACAAACAATTTAAAATCATTTAAAAAAAAAAATGAATTTCTTTGCTGATGAAAGAAAAAGCTCTGTTTACAACATCCCGACTGCATTACACACATATTGTAGACACATTATTCACAACTTCCTGGGACAAAGAAAGAGACATAGTACTAATCTATAAATTCAGGAAAAAATATACAAAACACAGCTGATACCTCGTTCTTAAATACGGGTGGTTTATACTGGATACTGGACATGCATTGGTAGAGCGCACAAATCCACCATCAGGCGCTGGACCTGTATGCTTTTAGACAAAACACAGTCACAAAACAGACGAAAAACAAAATCAAGACAACATGGCCAGTCTCCGTATTCAGGGCCTAGAGATCAAAAGCGGTCCAGAGGAGTTCAGTCTTCAATCTTCTCCTGAACTCTGTTCATGAACCAAAAATGCTGTGTTCAAAGTATCCCCACTCCATTTCATCCTTATTGAAGACAAACTGGCCATGACTTCATCTGAGAGCAACCATTCTAAAATAAGAAAAATGATAATATGAGACCGAATTTCAGAAACTATACAAAGTAAAGACACTCCTATTTGAAAACAGTTTTTTTCTGTCTTTGGATTGTAAGCGCTGACTCACTCATTCACTCATT
Source organism: Gastropteron pacificum (assembly GCA_031471215.1). Taxonomy (NCBI): domain Eukaryota; kingdom Metazoa; phylum Mollusca; class Gastropoda; order Cephalaspidea; family Gastropteridae; genus Gastropteron; species Gastropteron pacificum. The sequence continues at coordinate 1,726 of JAUELK010164867.1, forward strand.
TCAGTCAGCCAATGAAGTCCACAACATAACTCACTCTTTCTTGACATTCAAGGCTGGCCACGGACACTTGTCTGTATGGCCTACGTATAGTACGATAACATTCACATACAAGTACAAGTACACACACATTTTAGTACTATAACATTCACAAGTACAAGTACAAGTACACAACAAGTTAAAAAAAAACGATTTTATTACTTTTCTCATAAACCAAAGTGCTCTATTCGCAGTATCCCTACTTCATTCCATCTACATTGAAGACAAAACTAACAATGACTTCCACTGGCGGAGCTGAGACCAACAGCACTGAAGTGACCACAGAACGTCCTCGAACCCAAACAGACCTGTCATGGATGACTGACGCTTTCGACACCCTCAATCTGGTCTCCGCCATCTACTCGGTCATCCTAGGGAGCCTGGCCATCACCTGTAACAGCCTCTCGTTCATCGTGCTCAGCAGAAAGGCCTTCGAGAAAAACAACCTCTCTGTGTTCCTGAGATGTTTGACGGTCAGCGACTCCGTCACCCTGATTCTCGTGTCCATCCGGTTCTCGTCCGAGAAACTCTACGGCGTGCTGCTACTTGAGAACGACACCTGGTGCTCCATGTACTTCTACTTGGTGAACGTGTGCCTGTACACAAGTAGCTGGATCCTGGTCATCGTGTCCGTGGAGAGAGTCATAGCCATAGTCCAGCCACACAGCGTCCACGTGATTTGCTCCAGGAACAAGGCGAAACTGACCATGTGTGTGACTCTAGCCGTTTGGCTATTCGCCCTCCTGTTCTACCCGATCTTTCACAACGACCTTGTGCTAAGAATTTCAGTAAACACAACGTTTGAACTGCAATGCGTGTTTTACCTGCCAACATCGGAACTGATTGACGTCGTTAACTGGGTGGACATCCTGTTCTTCACATTAATCCCGGCAGTTCTCCTGTGTGTTTGTAGCTTCATCATTGTGGTAGGTTTGAGGAAGAGCAAGAAAAAGTTGCAGAAAACATCTACAAACCTCGCAGACACGACTAACGAAGAACATGAAGGGGACACAACTCAACAAGGGAAGCAATCGAAAACCAAGGGAGGGAAACAATCCCGGGAGTCCACTATGACTAAGACCGTTCTAGCCGTCAACGCTTGCTTCATCTTCTGTAACTTTCCTTATTGCGTCTTCATCCTGATACCACCGGACCTGATGGCAAGCAACGAGTACGAGAGACACTTCGTGCAGAGAATCGCAATCACGACTCTGCTCATGTTCGTGTACACAAACAATGCACTCAACTTTGCGATGTATCTAGCTACGGGTTCCAGGTTTAGGAAAGAACTAGCTGCCCTCTTCAGACTTATGTTTGGCAGGGCTCTCCCTGTGAAGCCATAGAGCGTCGCCATAGTTACTCTTCATCACGCCCGTGCACTCCAACGAACCTATTTCAATTATAGTAGAAATGAGAGACGTGGGCTACGTTGAACAATAACAGTTATGCATGGCATATTAGATCCTTTCTAAATGGATCGTTTATAAACGAAAGTTTTGTCACGCTTTCAAGAAATGCATTGCATTAAAAGCAGACTCGATTTTCATAAAGACTGTGTATTTTGACTGGTTGGTCAGTGAAATGCATCACCATTAACGTTATAAAGGACATAGCAAATCCAACCTCCACTAGGAGTAGAGTAAGATACTTCCAGTGCTTATTTAAACTTGAGAAATGTTGTCCACTCGAACCCATTTCTGCCACTGTGTCTATCATTGTCGAATGCCGTGGGTTTTGTAACACGCTCCGTCACTACATCGCTTTGTCTGAAGCAGAGCTAGAAAGAGATGTAGACAGACAAACACTTCTCTATTGATCCAAATCAATACTACGGCGCTAAGACCTTGGCGCTCATTTCTCAACTTCCTTTGTTTCCTAGATGAGTATACAAGAGAACACAAGAGGATTTGTAGGCATTCAATTGAGTATTTGTATATCAATATTTGATTTACAGAGCTGTCAGCATGAAGCTCCTGAGAACCGAAGACGCTTGCTACCTAGATCTAGTAGTCAACAAATGGTATGGATTTTGCCCTCTGTGTGTAAATAAACTGTCACTCAAGATAGTTACAAGCTGTCAGAATGTTTAATCTAAATCAACAAAGAATAACATTTTAATAGCACTGTCTACAGAAAGATTTACCGCTTGTTTGTTCATGGGCGGGCGTGTTTAGAATTCAATAATCTTTTCGCAAGATGCAACGTCTTGTACCGGATAAAAAGATAATCGCTTGAGAGATTTACCAGATGTCAGAAAGTAGTCTAGTTCACCAGAGATCTCATCGTTTTAATAGCACAGTAAACATAGACTCATTTCTTTTTTGTTCACGGACGCGTTCAACAGTCAATCATCCTGATTCTTTTCCCGAGATGTGATGTCTTTTACAAAGTAAGCCGGCACAGTGTACCTCGCAAAATAATACATAAGAGGACTGCCATAGTTTCTTCTCCCCATCTACATCTTACGTCACAGCTGTCATTTAGCATTTGTCTGATCTCATTTATTGCTTAATTTCATAATGGAGCAGGGAAACTGCAACAGCACCACGTGTGATGGAGGGGCGTATCAGGGTGACAGTGCTGAAGGAGGACTTATATCTACTGCAGCGTTTGAAACCTTCAAGTTGATAATTTGTGGTGTCGTTTGGATCATACTAAGTATAGTCGGTATCGTCACCAACACCATTAACATGGTCGTTTTTCGTAGAATGGGTTTCTCAGAGACTGTCAACATTACTTTGTTTGCTCTAGCTCTGTCTGACTTACTCTCTCTGATCACCACAGGATGGGATGGGATTTGGTTGAACCCTTTCTGGAGAAATATAGATCTGCCCTTTGACCCAACCTTACTAGGTCACCTGACCGGTGGATGGCCTCACGTGATCTGTATCCGGGTCACTGGTTGGTTGACAGCTTTGGTCAGCTTTGAAAGGTTCATGTGTATCGCCAGACCTCTGGAAGTGAAAATGATCTTCACACCTCTACGTGTGAAGATCGCCATTGCAGCTATTTACATTTTAAACTTGCTACCTCCCTTAGCCATCGTGACTTACACGCACCGACTTGTTTGGAACACGATTGGCAACGAGACTGCAAGTTTCCTAACACTGGCTTACAGTCAGGACAGGGAGGACGTTGAGGGAATCTCCAACATATTTGTACAGAACATCTCCCCCCTCCTCACGTTTGCCATGGTGGTAGCGCCAACCATAGGACTGGTCGTGAAGCTGAATGAAAAGAAGAAATGGAGAGACGCGGCGGCGTTATCTGCAAATTCGGCTAAGACATCGGCTTCCTCTAAGGACTCGAGGGCCGCCAAAATGGTGACCATAGTGTCTGTGATTTATATAATTTGCTTCACTCCAACGATCGCTGTTTTCGTCGTCTATGTGATGTTACCCGGAGAGTTCCATTGGACTGGGAGGCTACATTATATATTTGTCATTTCCTTTAGCATCACTTTCATCTTTGAGGGAGTGAATTCCAATGTCAATTTCTTCATTTACTACAAAATGAGCTCCAGATTTAAACAAGCCTTTAAGGAGATATGTGGTAAGAAGAATGAACCGTAAAATGACAATTTGTTTCAATCACACATACATACAGTCTCCATTTTTTTGAGGGAAAGTACATTTATAAATTAAATGAGCCGTGTTATCAGATTTTGTTTTGCTTAGCGCTGTCATGAGAACATTATTCAAAATTTTAATTGAAAACAATCACTTACATCACTCAACCATGAACCTATCAGCAGTGGCCGCATACATCCACTGTCTAATGTTAGCTGGGACTAAAAAAACAAACAATGAATCTCAGTCTCCGAATTGTTTATTCAGCAAGCATAGTACTCGTAACAAAGCAACACATGGCAAATACTGACTGAAAGTGCAATTCAAGGTAGACAGTATTTCAGTGCTTAGGGCCTATACAAAAGCGCGAACAATATACAAACAAAGAGAAAGAACACCGGTAAGTATGCAAAAGTATGTTACGCTTCATTGTTGGCTCCATCCAATAGATGGAGAGTAGATGTACACATACTATTGTAGTACAGGTCATATTGGTTAAGCTAGTACAGATCAACATATTGAAGCATTGCAGCAGTAACAAAGTATCACAGTGAACAAGCATATTGTTTAAAAAGTACAGAGGCAGCATTCAGTTTTTAATAATGTGGATTCTATTCATGTGCTGTTGTCAACTTTGTCTATTCTTTCACAAAAGTTCAAGCATCGGAGCTACAGATGTGACATACACCTGGTTGAATCCGAAATCATAGCTTTAACAATAAGTGTCTCAATGTTGTATCGACATTGGCAGTATCAACTCAAAGACTGCATCGCACATTCAAATGAATAGGGGGCCAATTTGAAGTCCCTCCCGTCCCAGGTTCCAGAGCTAGGCTGCCATGGCTCTGTGTGTCTATTACTACTCGTATTAGACAACTTGGAGAGCGAATAGATCGTGCCTTGTGCCTGATCACAACAACAACAACAACAACAACAACAGCGATAATGATAACTCATACAGTCTTCTACTTAACTATCTGTCTTAAAGCATAGACGGAAGACCTCGTTTATCGACGCCATTTACAGGCCTGGTCTTGAAAAGGTGCAAGGAATATCCAGCTTTCATTCTGTTGGTCGTGTTAGTGTTTTTGTTTGTTTTTGTAATTGTTTCATTTCTTCTTATTTGGTGCCATTTCACGTGGAGTCTTCAACTTAACTATCCTTCATAAAGTAAAGAGACGCGAAGGCTAACAGGGACATGGCAGCACAGACCAGAGAGTAAATGACTGGCATAAAGGGGTTTCCCGAAGCTTCCATCAGTGGACCCATCAAAGTAGACAGCAAGAAAAAGTGGCAGGGTAGTTGAAAGCCCAGCAGAGCCATGGCTTTGCCCATCACACTTGACTGGTGGTCACAGTTCTGTAGTCCGCTTGACCGTTTCTGGGGAGATTATTACATGATTATGTAATGGAGTCAAAATGTACAGAAAGATTCAGAATGTACATGCATCATGGCATAGTATGGTATCTGTAGAAATAGTAGGCAAACGCCCACAATTGAAAATCCCTACTGCACAAACTACTGCCCAGATCGATGCGCAGTTTTTACAGAAATTCCTGAAAAAGGTGGCATTTATATAGCGCTTTTCCTCCGAAGAGCTCAAAGCGCTATACATCTATCACTCCCCCGACACGCTACTAACGCATACAACACATAACACATTACAAACATCGAACACAAGTACAGGCAGCCTGTGAGGCGCAGAAACATGCCTATAACCGGGTACCCCTTTTGCACCTAGGTAGGGTGAGGAAATGGTGGTAAAAAGAAAATCTATTTCAAGAAAGGCGTATATAAACACGGCCTTCTTATCTACAGCAATGTTTGGCACCTACAACTTTCTAAAACATATCTCGAGGTAATTCTAGTTCTGACACGTCATAGTCCAAACTATGTTTTGGAAAGAAGATCGTCGTCGGACAATAATCGAATAATCCTGCCTACAAAAGGTCCACTATGAAGCCACATAACACGCAAATGCCAAACTTAATACGAGAGGCATTGGATAGCCGTCAAAGGCAGACAGCTTACGGGAATGTAGGACTAGAAAACAACAACATATGCAGCAGCAGCAATAACAACAACAACAACAACAACAACAACATCAACTGGGAAGAATCCTTTAGACAGATGGCAACTAGATAGATGTGTAGATATGTTTTCGCCCAAAATAGGGTCTTATGTCGATGTAAACTGAAGCAGTCTCTTATCATACTAATTATCTAAAAAAAAAGCACATTTTTTCTTGTTAAAATAATCGAGGTCCAGTCAACATAAGTAATCTGGTTGACCGAGTTGTGTCTCTCTCCAAGCGGGCAACCCTTTTGACTCCCTCTGTGAGCATTCTGGACTTGGGTCGTGTGGGCAGTTTTCAAGGCTGTCCACCCGCGTCCCATCGAAGACGGACATCAAAACTTCGATTCCCACCTCTCGTGTGATCTATTTATGTCGCTAGGGGTGTACAACTCAAATAAGATAAAATAAAATCTCACCAGGTTGTCTCTGGCGTACTTGTTTGCCAGGACATAAGTCACATTGAAGATACAGGTCCTGTAGAAGCCCCCGACCACCATGGTGGCGTAGTAGAGCTCCAGTTTCTTGAACACCACCAAGGAAAACATCAAGGCAACGAAGAGAAAATTTGTCGTACAATACTGGAGCTTCTCACCTGGGGATACACGATTTTATAGTTCACATTTTTAAATAATGCATTTTGTACAGTTTTTGTCATCACTTCTGAGAGAAATTCCCCTTAATGTTATGAGCTCTGCTTTTCTCTGAAGCCAACGAACAGTCGTCACAGAGCAGCGCCATTTTCTTATTTTTCTCTGGAGGGGGGCACGGTGGGGTAATGATAGAGTTGAATTTTCAACTTTGCCCGGACAACGACCATAACTGTTTTCGTCAACATTTCATTGTCACAATACTTTTTCTCACCTTACCCTGGTGTTTAGAGGTATCCCACTATAGGTAAAGGTAAACACTTATGAGTGTGTTGCGACGTGCTCTGTTCAGACCAACTTAGGACCATATAGGCATGAACAACGGCCAATATGCTTCGATGGGCCGACACGCCCTAGATGCCATTCCCATTATTAAGACACAGCTCACCTTGCATTGTTTTGCCCAGAAACACAATTGGAAGGACGATATGAGACTTAAGATTGAGATGGCGTGCTACTGACCTACTGACCTAGTATAGCCGTACATTTATATGCTGTTGTGCTACTTACATCGTAGAGCCGTACATTTATATGCTGTTGTGCTACTTACATCGTAGAGCCGTACATTTATATGCGTTTGTGCTACTTGCCTACATGTAGTATAGCCGCACATTTGTGTGGTATTATGCAACTGACATAGTATAGAAATATTGCAAACATAGTACAACTATGTAGTAACTACTGACCAAGTACAGCCGTGGTCCTGGCGTTGACCAGACTGAGGGCCATGTAGGTGGCATACATGACCAGGTTCCCCACTGCTGACGTCATCAGTCCAGTCTCGTACTGGAGGTGGCCCGGACTGCCTTCTGGGGCCTGTGGGTCTCCGTGCAGGATTTCCACTGGAAGGGGGGGGGGGGGGATTAAATACAGTACTCTATGTATACCCATCTGAGAGTGAGTGACGGTCCCCCATACAACGTTCTTTTTTTCTTTTTACATGCTTTTGGCCTCTGGCCTAATAAAACATTTGAACTTGAATTTGAACTTGAGGAAAGCTCTTAGCTGTTATGAAGGTTATGTATGCAAGTATTAAAGGGATGATACTCTGCAATTGATGGAAGTAACTATTGGTGGGTTCAGTCCCTTTCCTGACCTAATTTAGATGTTGTTGTCAGATGATCAGAGTCATCCATGTTGTTGAATAAACTAACGTCCTGTGCAATCAAAGCCCGTGTTGGGGATCCTGGGCATGGTTTGTGGAGGAAGTTTATTATGCTACCCATCGGAGATAGATCTAATAAGATAAGTCGCATTTCATATAATGACCAATATGATGTGTCGATGCAAGTGCCAAACAAACAGTTGAACTCAAGACAGTTTGAATCACTCACCTGTGATTGCGTTTGATAAGTAGATGGTGAAGCTGCAGGAACATCCCATGGCGAAGAAGTAGCCCACCAAGACGGCCACAAAACGTCTGTCCATGACATAGACCAGGTCCCTCACACTGTACTTGTCTCTCCGTGTCCCGTGCTCACCTAGAGATTCCGAAACAGAATTTCTGTTCTCAGTGTAGCTTTTGGCCCTTCCGTTGTTTGTCTTTGGAATCAGGGGTTTCCGGCTGCTCGTGTGCTCGTAGGGAAATGCATTATCAGGAAGGAATACCGAACTCGGTTTAACAACAGCAGTGTTGCTCTCAGGGTTCATGGGATCTTTGTCTGTTTTGAACCCATTCGTGTGAGGAATGTCTCGCTGGTATGAGCTTGTCTTGATTTGATTCCAGCTTTGTTCTTTGGAATGGTCAACCTCTTGGTAGCGTTGCTTTTTTTCGTCACTTTTGGTGGAGTTTAAGCCTAAACATTGTCTATCGACAACAGTTGTTAGAACAACACCGAAGATGGCAATAAAGCACATGATGGAGCCAAAGACGACCAGAGTTCCCGCCGATCCATCGACTCCAAAAAGCTCCCGGATTGTGGCTGGCAGGTCAATGACGCCAACACTGGCTGTACACACTCCGACTACAGCTTGAGTGGCAGTAGCCAACATGAGGATCCCATTCCGCTCTGTGCTGGGGACAGCGTCAACGGCGAAGGCGCGGGCCAAGGTGGTGGCAGTATCGAAGCCCATGTCTGTGCACGAGAAGCCGAGGATGGCTAGGACTGTTGTGATGGTGGTAACAGTTGTACTCACTCTCATGTCCAAGTAGGGTACCGAGGAGTCACTGTAAGGAATACTGTTTGTGGGACTGTGATATTCATCTTGAAGGGACAGATTTTGTGTGAGCAGCAGATCGTCATGAAAATCGTAGCTAGCTATATTTTCTTTGAATCTGTTGCTTGAAAGGATTGAGGAATCGCCGTATGTAATGTTTCCATAGAATGTATCATTATATTCAGGTAATTCCAGGTTGTATCGAGGAGTGATGTAGATCGGATCTGTCGCAAGCAAGAGATTCGTGACATTCACTGTCAGTGCGGAGACGGGTAAAGGACTTGTCGTCAAGTACTCATCTACAAGTATGTCAGTGTGCCCGCTTGTTGGCTGGATGCGGATGACCCCACACGAGAGAAAACAAAGGCCCCCGCACAGATATATCGCCATGCCAAGATAAAGTAACTGCATCTTCCGCTTCTGTGGAAATACATCGATGCAACGTTATGTTCAAAGTGATATTTTAAAAAATAAATGTTGAGAGCATTTAAAAGTATGAGCCCATTCAATGATAAAGAAGAATTGTTTGTACATTTACAGTAGTAACTTTTTTTGAAGGAGGTATAACTGATGAGTGTTTCTATAAACCATGTGACAATAATAAATAGGCTAAGTGTTGATCAAGAAAGAATGGTATGAGTACAACAAATGTAAACATGAGGTGGTAGCAATGTTAAAGAAGTTCACAAACAAGGATCAGCCGTCACACCATGAATCTGAATCTTCCCTGTGATAAAGGTCAAATTTGGTCTACAAAATCCACTTAGCAAACAGTAAGTTGTGCTGTCTATATTTCTTGTATATATAAAAACAATGATTTGAATTGTAACGTAGTATAAGTACATAAATAAATAAGTGTATTTATAACGCGCACTTTCCCCACTGTGTGGGCTCAAGGCGCACAATAGTGATATTAATACTAGTACA
>JAUELK010164978.1:0-11137 GCA_031471215.1 Gastropteron pacificum
TAAGTGTACCCTGAGTCTCTGTATTGGTTGGGAGCCTTGTAATAGCTTTAATTGCCACTTTGTGGAAAAAACAAAGAGAGATAAGATATTGAATTATAAAATTAAAACCACTTTATTTGCAGTGCTGAGTGCTTCGTTTTTAATACCTATAGCCTCCTATGCAAACAGTAGTGAGAGAATTGACTTCATGGATGTTTATTGCTCTGAGGGTTGCCAGTGGCAAGCTAAGGAGTGTCCAGTGTTGGGCTTTAAGATTATGTCAGCTCTGGATAAAGCTACAGATCAGCATTCCGAAAAATTAGTCTATTTCAGAAATACACTTGTTTATGGTGTTGAGGAAGTAAAGCTACGAACTCATGAGAAATCTGTAGTTTCAGTTAAGAACCCGTCCATCAAGCAAGAAATAGAGAAAATATTCCCTGAGATAGGGGAGGACTTCATAGCTGGCATTAACAAGGTTTGTGGTTATGAGGAGATCGTTAAAAAAGAAAAACGCAAACAAATGGACAAGTTCTACATCGATCCAATATTTGTAGACCACGCTAAGACATATTTGCGGTGTGTTTATGGCCTAGATGATTATTACCCTGAGCTGAATAATAAGCTTTATTATTCTTCAGATTACAGCTTCTATGGGGAGATTCTTTATAACCCATATTTTGAGAATGAAAAAATTCCACCCAGTGACTGGTGGAAGGTAGATCAAAAGTTCATAAATAAGTTTTGCAAAATTTGAAGGGGTGTAAAAACGGTCTACAGGTAGACTAGTAGACAGGTCTACTAGTCAGTAATTACTGAGTGTACCCCCAGTCCCTGTATTGGTTGGGTTTAGACTTTTTCCTCATCTGATCTGTTGTTTGTTCTTTTAACCATATATTAACTATCATTAGTGATTGCAAAGTTTGCAAAAAATATTGACATATATATAAAATGCAATATTATTAGAGGTGTAAATTTAATTTTTTAATATGGTGTGATTATGACTACTACATCTATAAGCGTTTCCGCTAACATCCCTGTAGAACTAGGAAGAATGTTAGACAAGGTTTCACGGGCTGAAGAAAGGTCTAAGAGCTACTACATCAAAAAAGGGCTAGAGCAGTTGCTGACAGAGAGGCTGGAGGATTTAGAAGACTATCAAGATGCAAAACAAGCGCATGATGAGTTTTTAGCCTCTGGCGAAAAGGCAGTGCCTTTTGAGGATATGAAAATGGAACTTAATTTATAAAATAAGCTTTTTAAATGTATAAAATAGAATTTGAACAAAAAGCAAAAAAACAGTTTTATAAGCTAAGTCGTGATATTCAAGAAAGGCTTACAAAAGCTATTGATGAAAAACTAGCTATAGACCCTAAAAAGCATTTAATCCCTTTAGTTGGTGATAAATCAGGGCTTTATAAATTCAGGGTAGGGGATTATAGGCTTTTATGTTCAAGAGACGATGAAAGGCTCCATGTTTTAGTGGTAAAAGTGAAACATAGAAAAGATGTTTATAGGTAATTCAATATTATATGAAATATAGAGGTTTAAATAAAAGAATAAAAGAAATATTGATGTTAAAATCCAATATCTTAGATTTTTATTCGGTAATATACTGATATAGGAATGTTGGTGTTTTTAATATTGAAAGTTACGATTGATTTGACTGAGAGAAAAGACTGGCATTTATTAAAAAATATGTGAGCAATAAAAATTGTTCAATTTTAAAAATCACTAACTGATTATTTTTTATATTTCATGATGCCCATTATCAAGATGTGCAAGATGTAATAAATCTATATAAGTGAGAAAATCCTCTTATAGCCGAGAAATCAGGAGGGGTAATATGAAGTTTACTTGGTTATCCCAAATGTTGTGTAAATCTGTATTGCCTAAATAGTGATAAATTGGTTATAAACAAATACAACATTGTAAAAAGAGCGATACCCTTTTCCCCATGCAAGGTAGAATGTTGAGTCACATGGGTAGAAAAGTATAAGGATTTAGCAAAATACCTAAATATGGATATTTCTGATTTGGTTAGCCAAGAATACTGATTTTAGATTAGGTGCATACTTTGCCACACTTTTCACATGTCGCCTTTGCGTAGTCAATTATCTTTTGCCAAGTTGACTCACTACATTTAGGACACCATGACTCTTTATGCTTGTCTGAATTTTTATAATATTCTTTATTATCAGTATATGATGCCATTATTCTAATGCCCTATGATAAGTACTGCAATTATAATTGCAGTACTTATATCACATAACTCATAGGTGAGCAAGTTGCCATATCATTGCCGTAGTGCAATTATTAAAGTCTACAGGTAGACCTTTTGTGGCTGTTGAGTGTACCCTCAGTCCCTGTATTATTTTTCGTTTGGGGGTCGTTTACCCATTCAGAAAGAGGTTTTAGAAGCACTTCTTTTATATTGTCGTGCCTTAGTTCCATACACCTACCAGCTTCAATATCGGCGATACCTTCATTTATTCCAGCGTCTATGTACTTGTTATGGATATATGTAGGAGCATCAATAAAATAAGAATCGTCTATAACTGAAAATTTACCTTCTTTAAATCTGTTGGCGACCAAGAGCTACATGCTCTTCTAAGGACTTATCAAAAAATTCTTTATTAATGTGATCCTTAGATTCTTCCAGCTTCATGTGTTTCCCGTCTTCAAACTGAGCCACTCCTGACTTAATTCTGTTCTTGAGATATTGCGAGATTCTTTTATCCATGACGTGCTTAATGAGAGATTAAATGCTTATATTTGTTGTACTGTGAAGCATGAGTGATCATGAGAATCTCAACAGTTTTTGAAATTTCGTTTATGTCATAAAATACAAGATAGCCTTTATAAGGCCACATGTGGCAGTCCTTGTATCTTTGAAATTTTTCAGGGAAGTGATTTAAAGTGTTTTCAGCGTCCCGTAAGATTTCCTGAGTGAAACTTATTGCTCTATATGGGTTATCTTCTGCGATATAGTTGGCTATTTCTTCTAAATCATCCTCAACGGATTTAGCCTTGATTACATTATAATATTCCATTATTTCTATGTTCAGGAATTAATTTCTTTGAAAGACGCTCAATAAATTCTGCGGTCGTCTTTTCATTTACAGGAGTAAAGTTGCCGTCTTTAATATCTTGTCTTCCTTTGGCAATTTTTCTATCCAGCTCACGCTCTACTAAACTTGCCGATAGTTTTTGTTCAGCTTCTACCCTAGAAGATGAAAGGCCGTGGCTAACTTGTTGAGTGACAATTTCATCAATTATATTTGCTGTTGTCATATTATTTACCTTAAAAATTAATCTACTGCTATCAGAAACTCTTTTCTGAACTTGTTTTCAAACTCTTCAAAATCCATGCACTCACCATTTTTAAACTGAGCTAAGCCAGATTTTATTCTTTTATTTAAAAACTCAGGGAAATTATTAACAAAAGAGTCTTTCTCTACTTTGTTACCAGATTCTAAAAGTGGGTTTACTTTTTCCGTTTAAACGTGTTCAGCAAACCTTTTTATATTATTTTCCATAGGTATCTGATCTTTAATTGATAACCCTCTCATTATACTAATTCTATCAGAAAGTCAATCCAAACGACAGTGTTTAGGTGTGAAGATCACATCTAAGGCAATGGAGTAAAAATTTGACTTTTTTCATTTGTCCTATAAATTATGACTTATGAGAATTTAAGAAAAGGCAAGATTCCGCTTGAATACTTGTCCTATAAGTTGTGTTATGTGTTATTCTCATAATTATCCTTTAAGATATAAGAATATGGCAAAAATCGGATACGCTCGTGTTAGCACGGTAGGTCAAAGTTTAGAGCTTCAGCGTGAGGCGTTGTTGAGAGGTGACTGTGAACGAATCTTTGAGGAGACAAAAAGCGGAAAGAGCAGAAAAGACCGCCCTGTACTGGAAGAAATGCTTCGTTATCTCCGTGAAGGGGATGTGCTTGTAATTACTCGCCTAGATCGTCTTGCCCGTAGTGTGCATGACTTAACTGTTATCACGAACCAGCTTCAGACCCAGAGTATAGATTTTGTAGTGCTAGACCAAGATATTGACACTACAACGGCTACAGGGAGGCTTCTGTTTACCATGTTGGGAGCAATAGGGGAGTTTGAGCGAGATTTGATTAACCAGCGCACACAAGAGGGGATTCGTCTTGCGAGAGAAAAAGGAGTTAAGTTTGGCCCGAAAACCAAACTGGATGAAGAGCAATTAGAACAACTAAAAGCAGAGTTTAAAGCTACTAAAACCAGTAGTAGGCAAGAGCTAGCTGATAAATGGGATATTAGTAGGTCTAGTTTGTATAGGCTGGTTAAGTAGAGGTTTAGAGGGCAAATTAATGAAGGTATTTAGTATAGTATTATTACCAGTAGCACTAGCAATATTAGTTTTTATCAAAAAAATAATGTTAGGCACGTCCGTAGAAAATATTTTTTATTGGACTGAAGAAGCTTTGCAGAGACTTTATAATAGTCATTTTATTGATTTAACTACTATGTTTTTGTTTATAACCTCTCTTGTATGTATAACGAAATATAAGAATAGTAAAATAAGATTATTTAAGGATTTTAAGGGGAATGAGTTAGTTAGTTTTATAATTGTTGTTTTATTGATCTTTCCTTGTGCATTTTTAGCATTTACAATAATTGGAACCTCAGAGTTTGATGGAGATTTCGATAAATTGTTATTTGCGGTTTTAGTTACGAATATCTTTGCTCCGATTCTTTTTGCAATAAGTAAATTCGTAGTACGTATATCTAATTATGAAGATGTCGAGAGTGAATCATGAGTGCTTTACTGTATATATTATTTATATTTATCGGAGCAGTGTTTCTTCATATTTTGTTTGGTGCGGATAAAGATGATTTTTTTGGTCTTTTTGGTATTAGTGGTCTATGTGTTTTTTCAATCACCGCTTTATACAAAAAAATAACTAAAAACAAAGACGACATTTTAAGTAAGCAGGGGTTCTATTTTATATACACAATTGGGCTTATTTATTCTGTAGGTAGTTATTATTCAGATGGAAATAACTTTGTTTATGGCATTGGTGTATTTTTTAGAACTACAGATATTATATATATATATAATAGGATTTATAGCTCTTAGTATATTTGTTATTGAAAAAAGACAATATTTGATGAGAAAAATCTTTGGCAGTGCGAGAGATATAAAAAGAAATAATGAAACAAAGAGTAGAAATAGAAAACTAGAATCAGAAAGGTTAGAAAGAGATCGGTTAGAGCAGGAACGATTAGAGAAAGAAATAAAATATAATCAAGAAAAAGACCGCTTAGAAGAGAAGATACTTGAAAAAGAGCGTGTAGAGAAAATGCGACTTGAAGAAGAGCAAAACAACAAAAATATATTTGAATCTGATATTAAAAGCATGAAGTCAAATATTCTAAAAGGCGGAAGAATGAAATGAGTAAAGATGATTATTTTAAAGAGATAGAAAAGGAATTTTCAGAGCTTTTCGCAAAAAAATGCCAGTCTATGGATTTTGATGAGCTCTTTTCTATCTCAATATCTAAAATTAATCAGCTCTCATCTATGTCAAAGAAGAAGAAAAATTACTACTTGAACTGGGGGAGTCATTAGTTAAAGCATTTAAGAGAATGAATAAGGATGATTTTTTCAAATAAGCTTCGGTTGCTCCATATATAAACAGAATTGAACAAATTCATGCGGTTATGAAGAAGTGGTATGAAAAAGAAAGTGAGATAATGAACGATGATAGATTAGACCCTGAACAAAAAGACAGAATGAAGGCTGATATGGAAATGTTAAGAGATCAAGAAGTTCAGTCTATTAAATTATCAGTCACACATTCATTAATGATAGTATCAATAAATGATCTAGAGCGACTCCTTGACAGTTCTATAGAGTTTCTTTGAAAATCAGTTTGAGATTCTCAAAATATAGCTATAATGTCTTCTGGTGTTAACTTTTCCATAAGCACTAAAGTTAAAGAATAAAAAGGATTATGGTTAAACCCTAGCTTTAACACACAACACTTGATTTAGAAGTCAAACTTTTTTTATAAAAAATTGGATAACTGCTTCAGGTGTTTTTTAGTAGAATGGACGATTACAAAAGATTCCTCAATAATTCAGGAGGAAAATATTTTATCAATAAATTTTACATCTAAATTTTATTGCCGTTCTCTTTGCTAAGCTCAAGCTATAGAAGCTTTGTAAAGGAGACGGGATTAAAGAGTGTTGTACCCTTGCTAAGGATTGATTGCCTTCCTCCCGATATTCTACGGGCTTCAGGAGGATACTCAGGATGTAGTGGAATCTGCGAAACTTATCCCCAGATATTGTTAAAAACCCTGTGTAAGACTCCATGTTAATACAGGGACTCAGGGTACGCTAATACAGGGGCTGAAGGTACACTTCCAAAACTCAGGCTCTTGGAAAAAGCAAAAATACAGGGACTCAGGGTACACTTGGAAGCATCAAGCAAGAAAAATACAGGGGCTGGAGGTACGCAAAAACTAAGAATGTTAAAAACTACCTATAAAATACAGGGACTCAGGGTACGCTAAGCCTTTGATTGTGGATAAGTTCTTAATAACTTGACCTAATTAAAGCCCCTTACAGGGACTCAGGGTACGCTAATACAGGGGCTGAAGGTACGCCAATACAGGGACTCAGGGTACGCTCAAAAACAAGAAACCCAGATGTAGCAAGGCTTTAGAGAGTATTTTTATACCCTTAACCTTTTCTTTAACCTGTTATATATCCTTTTACCCATATATTTATTCTTATTAGTAAACGAGAAATTGTGATTAAAAAGTAAGCAAAAGGTCAAAAAATTTAAAGATCCCCTGCGGGAGCTATAGCATAAAAGAAAAAATGTGTCCTCATGCTTCTCTGAGGCTTCATTCAGCCCTGATACACCTCTATCCCTTCATGTCCTACTAGTTAGTTGTTTTTCCTAATTTTTATAGCTGTGCCTTTACCACTTTTTATAGTTTCCCAGTCGTTATCAGTTGCTGGCTTATTTGCTTCTAATGCCCCGATATTGCGTACTTGTGAAACACGCATTACATCTGGTTGATAGTGGAAGCTGTAAAATACTTTTCTTGTCATTCTGTCGTCCTCAGATTAATGTAGTAAAAATTATAGCGGTTATAGAAATAACTATAACTGCATAAAAGCCAATAATTGTTTTTGATATACAAGCAAAAAACCATGTTATTTTTTCTGTTTGTGCAATATTTATATTCATTGAATAATCAATTTCGTTTTCATCAATTAATCTTACATGATTATACAACGCTCTAAATAACCTTTCTTGCCACAAAAAATACCCATCCAAGAGCCAGAAAGATAACGCAGGAAACAAGGCTAAAAAAACAAAACAAATGTTTTTGTCTTTTGCTGCTAAAGCAAACATTGCAGATACTAATAATACCGTCCATCCTTTTAATAAAAAGGAATTGTTGGACAACCTGTTTACTATTCCTTGTATCATTCCTAAATGTGCGTGTTTTGCAGACATAATAATGAATCCAGTTTAAATAAGCATATCTTCTATTGTCTTGCCACTTTCAATAAGGGTTTTCATCCATTTAGGCTTATGCCCCCTACCCGTCCAAGTCTCAGAAGAGTTATCAGGGTTTTGGTATTTTGGTTTGATTTTTCCCATTTTACGCTTTTTCGGCTCGGCGGCCTCAACCATCAAATCTTCAACAGATATTCCATAAGTGTCTGCTTTCTCTCTGATCTGGTCTAGAAATGTCTCTTTCTCTAACTGGAGCCTACTTTGTAGCTCAGTGTTCAGTTCTGCAATCAAACGGGTTATTTCTTGTGTTTCAAGTTCTTGAATATTCATCGGTTAGCCACCTGTTTAGATCTTTATGGTTAGGGTACGTTTCAGACATCATATCGCGGATATTAACAGAGTTAAGTTCCTTTTCAAGACGGTTTAAGCTCTCTAAACCAGCCTTATCTCTATCCCTGAAATAGTCTATTGCTTTGATATTAGGGTTTGATTTGATATAAGCTATCAATTTTTTTATTTGAACTGCACTATTTAGTATAATACAGGTGTTTAAAGGCTCTTTAGAATTTTTGGCGGTTAAATATGAAAGAAAGTCAATAAAACCCTCAAAAAGGAGTATTTTATCTGTTTTGTAGTCAAAAACACTAATATCTACCCCTTTACCGAGAAAAGCCTTAAAACCTTCTTTGCTCTTCCCTCCTCCTCCTCCTCTTCTTACAGCCCAAGTATCACCACTCTTAAAACCGACTGCATAGTAAGTTCTATCTGTTTTTATGTGTTTATATACAATTTCACTTACATAATTATTGCAAATATCAAGGTTTAGCTTCCTTTCATCTTTCAGATAATTTTTCAGAGGGTACGAAAAAAGTGGTTTAACTTCCAACACTGCAAACGTAGGCAAACTACTTTTTCTTTTATGCCATAGCACTCCGCAGGAGTGCTTTTTCTAACTGAAGCTGAAGAACCCCCAAAAAGAGGTAAAGCTTTACTTATGTGTACTGGCTGGCTTTGGTATGAGCTATTTCTTGACGGGTGTTTTAGCTCTGGATAGATTCCATCCAATATTTTTAGGGCATTTCTAGTATCTTTGAGATCGGCGTATCCGTGTGTGTAATTAATGAACCAGACGATACCTCCTCCATCTACAATTCCTCCGTTGTCGTAGGCCACATTCTTTGTGGGGTTGATGAAAATAGAAGCGTTTTTATATTTCCTCAAAGGATAGTGAAAAACATACTCAGTAAGCCCTTCCCCATTAATCCATGTGCGATTGAATTTGAGATTGAGCTTTCTAGCACACTCAAGTATGGAAATTGTGAAAGCTTCTTGAGTTCTCATAATCGGTAATTATTTTAAAAAATTATGTCTTGAGCCAAGTAACAATTTACCTTTTTTGATTTCATATTCACGCTTAGCTTTATGAAATTCGGCACTGCTACTGTAGTCAGTTTGCATAGGCTCTATAAGGGGGCTTCCCTCTTGATCTAAAATGGCTTCTTTTGTTCTTTTAGTCATTTTATTATTTTCAATCATCATGCTTGAAAATTCACTTGTTGCGTAAATATGTAAGATAGCATCTACAAGCTTTCTTCCTTCAAACTTTTTATCTACTTCTACCCTCTTAACTTCGTGCATTTTTTCAAGGATAGCGACTATTTTCTGTAAAGTGATTCTTTTGTATTTGTTTTCTACAAAATCAATTTCTTGGATAATTTTTGTAAGTGATGGACTATATGGCTTCCCATTTTCGGACGCATACCTAAAACGCATATTAAGCATAATTCTAAGACTAAGTTCATATTTTCCTTTTGAAGCAAGTATACTATTTGAGTCGGTTGCTTTCCAATCTCCAGAACTAATATAACTAGTAATCATATTTCCAAGCTCAATAACAACTTTTTTGTTATCCATGTAAATACCTTTAATTCTATTGAATATATACTCACTATCTCCAGTATGATTTTTTACTGTAATATCTGTTCTTTTAAGAACTTCTAAAGCTTCTCTTATGCTGGTTGTGTTATAGGGGCACTCATTCGGCTTTAAATCTTTACTTTCCCGCTTATTAATTGCCTCTACGATCTCTTTCTGTATTTGGTAGTATGTAGTCCTAATTGTGAAAATTCTTTTATCTTCAGAATCGGTATTAATATCAATAATCTGTTTTGAAGTCAAAGAGATAATAGCGTATTCAATACGTGCCTCTCTTAAATCAGGGAAATGGCTTTGAAATTGTTTTGTTCTTTTGTTTTTAAAATTGGCAGGAGAAATTTCTGAAACATAAGATTTCCCTTCAATAGAAAAACCTTTTTCTACTGGCTCAGCAATATATTTACTAACCCACTTTATAAGTGGGTCATTGCTAGATACGTCTTTGGGTATAGCTTCATAGGTCTCTGAGAGGTTAAGCCTCTTAGTGGACTGAAATAGCTCTAGCTGGATACCTAAAGCTTCTTGAAGTTGTTTACTATCACTCATTGGGTTCTTGCTTAGTAAATAAATCAGTTTTTGTTCTTATGTAATGTTTTACAAAAGTTCCTAAAGGGACTAATTCCCCTGCTTTTTCCTTTATGATTGCAAGCTCAGTAGGCGTGATTTTTATACTGATAACTTCACTATCACGCTCTTTTACTGTTTTAGGCGTGCTTGTTTTTTTTCTTAAATCTTTTTCTTCTTCTTTTGTGGGAAGTATTTTCTCAGATTTAATAATAAGACTATCTAGATTTTTTTTACCCATGTTTATATACCAATTAAATTGTAAAGAGCATCAAATTGTTTAGCTACTTCACGGTAGCTATAAGAGGCTAGAGCATTACTTTCCATTAGTTGCTTAATGGATTTTTGCTCTTCAAAAATATTATCAAAGGCTTTTGAAAATTTGAGAGGTAGAACATGTATCCCCTCCCCTACTTTAGTATGGACTGCATTTTGAACATTTTTAAAATCTTCGCTTTGTGTCCAATCGTCTTTGAATATCTCACCTTTTTGTTTTTGTAGTTTGGTAGCTACAACAATTATATTTTGATTGTACTCTTTGATTTGATTTATGGTGTTTAAGCCAGCTACAAGGCTTTTATACTCATTATAGATAGGAACGATAACATAGTCGGCCATTTTGAGAGCTGAACTCATGCTTATAGCGAATTTTGATATTGAACCAGCCAGATCAAATACAATATCTATATCGTGTTCTACAAGTTCTTGAGGAAATGCTTCTTCTGTCTGAAGAGCTATAAGCTTGTTATCATCTATGAGATTGTCGTAGATATGGAAAGCTTCATTCGTACCAATACAAAAGCCCTTATCCAGTGCGATATTGGTAGATATAGGGGTTTTCCCTGCGGAACCTTTGGAGCTGTAGACTGCTATTTTCATAAATGGTATACTAGTAGACCTATAAATTAGTAGACATTATATTGAGGTAGACCTGTTTGTCAATAAAAAGTCTACCTGTAATGAAAGTAGATACGTAGACTTGTAAAAAAGTAGATGTGTTTATAGGTCTATATTCTGTCTAGGTATACAAGTTTACAGGTAGACTTTACTCCTAAGTGTACCCTGAGTCTCTGTATTGGTTGGGAGCCTTGTAATAGCTTTAATTGCCACTTTGTGGAAAAAACAAAGA
>JAUELK010165088.1:0-16688 GCA_031471215.1 Gastropteron pacificum
TAATAATAATAATAATAATAATAATAATAATAATAATAATAATAATAATAATAGTAATAATAATGATAATAATAATAGTAATAACAATAATAGTAATTACTATTATTAATATTGTTATTATTATTAATGTCATTATTAGTCAACAGTCTAAAGCATACTCTGTCTTGTCCTCAGCCCCCAGTGGTGTACATGGCATGTCATGTGACTTTCAGCAAGATTGGTGCGGCTACACGCAAGATACAAGTGATGATTTTGATTGGATAATGAGTAATGAATCCAGTTCCCAGCGCTATGTACATGACCACACATACCAAGCACCTCTAGGTGAGATTTCATCACAATTTATTCTAGGGCATTGCTTAAACAAGCCAAGGAAGCATACCCTCACCAAACCACAGATATCCAGACCATTTTTTTAGATCTTTATTCACAGAGTTTTTCTTGCAATGTACCTTTTTCTGAAGATTCTAGCATCATTTTGTATAAATCGTCATCCACTTCACTTTCCTACATGTCCGCTGCTAACTGCCACACATGCAAATCTGACAATCTTCTCCAATATTCCTCTATCCTGACTGTCACTGGATTCTTTGCAGTTTCATTTCATACATTTATTAAGTGAGATACATGCAATATCATTTAAAAAACATGATTTATTTAGATGCATTTTGTAAGTGTATGATTACATTTACTTTATTGTATCATGATTTTGTCATTTCAGGGCTGTTTGCTGTCTCAGCACACGCTGGAATGAATGATCGTGCCCGTATACTTGCAAGTGTCTCATCTGCCAGCTCAAACCTTTGCCTTCAGTTCTGGTACAAAGGAGAAAGCAGTTATCCTCCTGGCATAGTTGTAGGAGTTGTGGCTTCTGGAAAAGAAACGACCCTTCTCTCTAAAATAGGTGACCATTTTTTTCCATTTCTGCTGTAAGATTTGTTGTAACTTTACACCCCTTTACCCTCTCTAATGTATAGACTTACCGCTGTATAGTGCATTGATTCTTTACCTGATTCAGTACCATGAGCTGCTCACAGGGGCATGCAGTTTTTTTTTTATGATGGCTACTGAAAGCCACTCTCTGTTGCACAGTACATATTTCATTATTTGTTTCATGAAGGTTTCCTTTTGAAAGTTTTTAACTTGACCCAAACGATTCTACGATAGTGATATTCTTCATTTAGTTATCTAACGTTTTGGTATATAATACGTAATAATCATTTTTGTTTGAAGCCTCTAAACATAAGATTAAAAATGTAATGTTGCTATACTTGAAACAATTTCTGGTCACAGGCTTAAAAGCTGGTGTGAATCAGTTAACAATGATGTGAATGAATGACTCTGATAAATGTGTAGATACATACATGTCAAAACTGTAAGTTAGTATCACTTTAGAGTGTAGATCAAATCATTTTGAAAGTTGTTCTGAAATTTTTATTTTTTTATTTTCCTGGAATCAAGTTGTTCTGAAATTTTTATTTTTTTTATTTTCCTGGAATCAACTTTTGGTCATAGTTTGTACAAATGACGATTTATCTGATCATGTATCTATTCCATCCAGCATCTAACAACAATTGGGTGATGGAACTGGTTAGCCTGAAAGCCTACTCTGGAGCTTTTACAGTATTCTTTGATGCCATACACCATTCTTCTTTCCAAAACTCTTATCTACGTCTTGATGATGTCATTGTCAAGTCAGAATTATGTCCTTCATATCCTGGTGAGAAGTCAAAATTTTCATGGCTTATATTATGTCGTTGTTTATGAATTGTTGTTTCAAAACTATTCAAGTTTTGTCTGAGCCTATTTTTGAATATTATGCCTTCATACATTCTACTTATGTACACAGGTTTTGTTGTTGTTGTTGTTGTTGTTGTTGTTGTAGTAGTTTTGTTGTTTTTGTGTGTTTTTTAAATCTATTTTGTTGTTGCAGGCTTTTTAAAATCTTTTAATAGATAACCACACATAGCTACAAAGTTTTATTGCAGATAGAGCACTCCATTTCCTCTGCCTACAGCAAAGTACTTGTTGAGGAAATGCGAATATAAAGAAGTTTGAATATTGTTCTTACTGTCATGAATTGAAAAGAAAAGACAATAACAGCTTTTTATCCCCCAACTTTTCACACAAATCGCTTATTACAATATTTATGAAAGTAAGTCATACAAACTATGCATCTAATTCTAGCCAAATACAGATACTACTACACACCTAATACAGCCAGATGCAGAATTTGTGTTGATTTTACAAAACATTACTTTTCATGACCTAGACACTGCCATACTGTTTTACATTTTCACACTGCAGATTTGTTATTTGTCTCTTAGTATCAATGTATTGACAAGTAAGCAGGGAAGTACCTACAATCGGTTATGTAGGCCAACACAAGATTATTTATACATGTGTGTCATTTCCTCTACATTATTGCAGATTTGCCAATGTTAACAGTCATGTATCTCACCAAAAAGACATTGTTAATTCACAGACAAGTAAATAAAATAATAAAATATTACCATGTTAAGAAACAGACCATGTGAAATGGCTCCACTACTTTCATGTGCTTCAGGTGACTGTGATTTTGAAGAAGGAAACATGTGCTCGTGGACTCAAGGGAGTTCGTTTGCATGGATCCGAAAAAATGGTGGCACAAGCAGCGTCAACACAGGTCCATCAAGTGATCATACAATGAACAATAGCACTGGTATGTATTTTGTTTTCCTGATATTTCACGATCTGATACGTTGTTCACACAAATCAATGTATTTTTAAGATAAAATAAGATAAGGTACACTTTATTCATTCAATCATGGAAATTTAGTTCGAGCACTTTGTTAGCAATAGAATTAACATAGCACAAGAGTATAATAATATCACACATGGACTAGATCAACATTAAGATAACATTATGCATGGCAGTACAATACATTCAGCCTTTACACAGAAGGAATTATGAGGCAAGTGGAACATGACCCTAGGAAATGGGATTATAAAGAACCGATAATACAAGGACTGCCCATCAGGGACCTAAGATATGCCGATGATACTGCACTGCTGTCCACAACACCAAAGGGACTTGAGAATCTCATTACTTCTGTAAAAGACCACAGTGAAGAAAAGGGCCTATATCTCAATGTGAAAAAAACAAAAATAATAGACATAGACAAGTGCAAAGAGAAAGCTGTAATAAAGATTGGTGGGGAAGAAATCGAACGGGTTACCAACTTTGAATATCTCAGAGCTAGAATTGAAGGAAATGGTAAGACTGCCCCAGAGATAAGAACAAGGCTGGCAATGGCAACTTCAAAGTTAAAAAAGATGGAAAAGTTATGGAAAGGACAATGCATAAGCACAAAAATGAGAGTGCTAAAAAGCTCAGTATTTCCTACAGCAACATAATGTGAGGCATGGACAGCACAGAGAGCAAAGAGATCACAGCCCTTAAAATGAAATGTTACAGACAAATTTTGAGAATATCATGGACTGAGAAAGTAACAAACAAAAAAGTCTTGATGAGAATTGGTATTTCATCACCAACTTTACTACAAACTATCAAAAAGTTAAAACGGAACTATTTTGAGTCACACCAAACAACACACCGAAAAACACATCCTGGAATCGATGGGATGAGGCAGAGGAAGACCAACAAGAAGATGGGAACAGGATATAAGGGACTGGCTGGGAATAACAACTACAGAAATAGGCAGAATAGCAAAAGACAGAGTGTTGTTTTGCAGGAGGGTTCAAGAGGCAACGTCCTGCAAGAGGACTGGCTGATACAGAGAGAGAGAGAGAGAGTACAATACAAGTCATTATATAATGTTTGGACATGATACTGAAAAAATGATCTTCATAGTTCCATAAGTAATTTCTCCTCGATAGCTCATCTACACAACAAAATCTTTGCAGCCTGTAACTCTTGCTCAGGTTGGACATTTTGAAGATAAAAAACTGTATTTCAAAACTGAATTACAATTCCAACAGTGAACTGTGTCATAGGCTCTAATGAAATAGTGTTTACTTATCTTTTTTTTTATTGCCAATGAACGAGGATTCTATGTTGACTTGTGTATGTTAAAATATGGAACAATGGTTTGTGATAAATTAACTTTTTACTTCAACATTACTTCTTCTTACACCCCCACCTCAAGAACGTTTTGTCTAAGCTGACATGACACCATTTTTAGTGTGTAGTGTTTATTTTCTTCATGATATGAAACTATTTTGGTGTGCTTAGTTTATTTTCCTTGTGATTTGATACCATTTTGGTATGGTTTGTTTTGTTCTTTTTTTCAGGCCATTACGTGTACATGGAAACTTCACCCAATACTAATACCCAACGGACTGCAATTTTGTTGAGTGAGTTATTCCAACCTGTCGGGTCATCAAACGCTGTGTGCTTCCAGTTTTACTACCACATGTATGGTAGCACTATTGGATCGTTGAGAATTTACCAGGTAATGTTCAACAACCAGACTCACACTGAGTCATCAAGGAATTTGCTGTGGGAGCTAAGTAGAGCTCAAGGCAACAGCTGGAAGCTTGGTTCTGTGGCTTTGGCTGTGCCAAATCAGCCATACAAGGCAAGTGAAGTTTGTCTTTTTTTCATTTTCTCAATCTCCATCAATGCCATTTACTCATGGCACCAATCAGATAAGGACGATCACATTTTTTACCTAATGTCAAGATAAGCTTAATCAGAAGAATGTGTTTATTTTATAAAACAAATGAACCGAAATTTCTGCACAGTAGGTTTGTTATGGCTGCTGCCCCTTGGAAACTCAGAATGAAGCTATATTAAGCCCTCACCACCCATAGTAAAGAATACATAGACCATAGGTTCTCTTAAGGGCATTGTGTGTTGCCTCTAGCGAAAACAATGAAGCTAATGATACTAAGGCAAGGTACCTTGAATGAACATTAAGGATCACAAAATACAAAGAACAGAACAATACAAGAACAACAACTACAATAAAATCATGCATATTAAATTGACGCAGGTATCAGACATGTTTACTTCTTAGCCCACACACCTATCTTTAATTTCTCTTTTCAGTTAACTCTCAGCAAATTGAGTAGGACACAAGATGACCTTAATGTGTGCTCTTTTTCTATACAGGTGGTGATTGAGGGTTTGGCCTTAAATGGCTTCCGCGGTGATATTGGCCTAGATGACCTTGTGTTTGTGAAACAGTCCTGCAGTCTCAGTCCTCCTGAAGCCAGCCCGAACATTGCCACCACCACAACAACAATGGCACCTGTACAAGGTAAGGATTTGTTTCTTCTCATCATACAAACACCATAGGATGATTGATACACACTTTGTTTAATAATAATAGCCGATTTACATAGCGCTTTTTCTCGCTCGAGCTCAAAGCGCTTTACAGCATATTATAACTCTGACAGACCTGTTCCATTCCAAAGCCATCTCAACCTCCTGGGAGGCATATTGGTAGTCCTGGTCAGCGCGCAGTGTTGCCTGGCCGGTGCTCATTTCAACATTCTGACAAGACCTTTCACTGTCTATAGACGGGTACCCATTTACACCTGGGTGAGGTGGGAAATGTGTGACAAAGTACTTTTTCCAAGAGTACACCTGGTGGTGGATTAAGAAAATACTCTCAAATCCAACATGTCACAACAACAATAGAACCTGGACAAGGTAAGGCTTAGGAAAAAGTCACACTCATGTCAGCTGTTTTGAATGTTCTCATCATGCAGGTAATATAATGAGATATACTCTGTGCATCCTCAATGGACACACTGAGTGTTTATAGTCAATGGAGTCTGACAGACAAGCAAAGACAACTTTATCTTAGAATTTAATGTTGCGAAAGAGAATAACAATAATGATGATAGTAATAATAAGAAGAATGATAATGATGATAATAATGATAATAATAATAACTAAACAAATATTAACAATAATAGTCTGCGGGATCAGGAGTGGAACTCAAGATACCAGGCTCAAGAGGCCAACCCGCCGACTGTTTCGCCACCAGATAATATTTGACCCTTCGTGACATCTAACATATTATCTCTTACATTCTAAGCTGCAAGCCAAGATGCTTGCCTCTTGTACGAGATACGTCCTGCGATAAACTGATTTCCGGGTTCCGTAGGACATTGGGACGTATCTTATACAGACTTGTATAAGCTTATAATATTGGGCTTAAGAAGACATAAGATACAGATTTCTTGCACAAATTTTCAGATTTTAGATTGTAAATCTGTCTGGGAAAACAAACAAAGGGTGACTGTGAAGGCTAATAATCAAGTATTTCTACAGCACTCTTGCAATGTGGAGATTTATATCAATAGCCGTGTACTTTTGCTTCTTTCAACAAAATAGGTGGACAGGGAAGATGTAAATGGTTCAGATTTTATCTGGGTGCAAAAAGAATAATGTGCATGAACTCCCATTCTATAGATTATACTAGCAAAACATACCAATTGGTATGTAAATGAATGTCATTAATCATTTTCAGACTTTTTCATTATCTCACATGATTTACATCCATGGGTGGACTATTTTGGTATGCTTTTTATCTATGTGTGATCCATAATGTACTTGTTTTCAGGCTTTAACTGTGACTTTGAGAGTGGGTTCTGTGGATGGTCTCCCCATGCTAGCCCAGGTTGGTTGCGTAGACACACACCTACAAGTTCACAGAACACTGGACCACGGACTGATCACACATCAAGAAGTAAGTAGCATGTTAATTATGTAAGATGCTTGGACAAAAGAATTACGGAATTCAAATCAAAGCAGAAAAGACAATGTTTGTGATGATTTGCATTTGATGAGTCCATTCTGTTTTTTCAGCACTTCCGTCTTGCCTAGTATCATGCTAGTAGTATCGAATGCCTATACCTCAATATTGAAATGTTTCTGTCCATTCATATAACTCCTCACCTGCATTCAGGACTGTCATTCGGAACCTCCTTGGCACTGCAGACATCTATCTGTTTCTTTGAATTTAAGACAAGATCCAACCATACTGGAACAGCTGAAGATGAGTCAGACAAAGGACAATCCAACTTGCCGCCCAGACAAGGCTTGCCGTCTCCTAGGCCCACACCTCAAAACACATGATGATGAAGAAACGAAGCATCATACTAACACAATGTTCTCTTCTTTTTACAAATTCTACAGCTGGCTATTATGCTTACATTGAAACCTCAATGTATCCAGCAAACACTTCCTACCTACTCACAAGCCCAGCCATCGTAGGGGCCACCCAACAGTGTTTCACCTTCTGGTAGGTAGTAGAACTTTAAAATAACAGTTTGAGTTTGTGTTTACACCATTTGCGACACAATTAGATCATATAAGAAGTGGGACCTAGATTCTAATATCTATCTCTGGTAGCATGGGGATGAACAGCCCAAAGGGATTTAAACCTGTGTCACCCGCTTGGAGACATGACTGTGTTAAATGTTTTAAATGTTTGGCAACAACGCAGTGAAGAATAGCTAGGAAATTCATCTTGTCAACTAGTTTTCATGTTCTTTGAATGATTATGTATTGCTTATAGCACACGCAATAAAGTATATCAATATGTGATAAATGAAGTTTAGTGCTATATTCACAAAACATGTTTATATTCTTTCTCCTTTATCTATGTAAGCGCATTATGGCGATCTGGGCAATCGATCGATCGTGCAAGTATTGTGAATATAGGTAGATATAGGCCTAGGTAGATCGTGCAGCGCTTGTTGTTATGCATCCATAGAATAAGCAACTATATTTCTTGCACATCATGTAGAACTCAAGTGTTCAGTCTTTCTGCTGTTTTTTTAATCAACTACTATCCATCCCAGGAGGCTGAGATAGTACAAGAATGAATCAAGTTTATCAGATTAGTAATATACTGTAAAGTGCACCGGGAATGCCATAGGGCTACGGAATGTGTTACATAAATGAGTGTTGCTATTATGGCTCTTTGCAATGGCATCTTTCAGGTACTTCATGTATGGGCAAACTGTGAATACATTGCAAGTGGAGCTATGGGACAAGGATTCCACTAGACAAGTGGTACTATGGACAAAATCAGGCAACCAAGGCAGCAGATGGTACCAAGCCAACATGAACATTGGAGGCTCTGATACTGCCTTTGCTAGCACGGTTAGGGCTTTCTCTGTATGTCATAGGCATCAGCAGCAGCAGCAGCATTAGCATCATCATCATCGTCATCATCATCATCAATCACTACCGGGCGCCAACCAAAGCAGTACTATCAGAATGCCTGCAAGGAGGTTGAGAAGGCTCTGGAATGGACCAGGTCTGTTGGGGTAATAGTGGCTGTAAAGCGCTTTGAGCTTGCTGTAGAGTGGGATAAAGTGCTATATAAGTACTATCTCTAATTATGATGATTATTTTTTTTATTGTCCTTCACTCTTTTCTCACAGGTTATGATCAGGGGTGTCAAAGGAATAAACTATTATAGTGACATTGCTATTGACGACCTATCCCTGGTTCCTGGATTCTGCCCAGGTAAATTCTTGACAATGAAACCAAATTGGAGAAATTTAATATAATGATGTGACAATAATAATGTGATAATAAGTCATTTGTATAGCGCACATATCCACTGAGGTGCTCTATTGCGCTTAACAATTTAACACACACACACACGTAATACGATTTTCATAAACATAGTTGATTACAAATGATTAGATGATTGTTTTTGCTTCAAAATAACTCCATTATCATTGTAGTGATGATGATAACTTATTTATAATAGCAACTTCCCTTTATAGGTAGAATAGCCCAAAAGCACTCAATTGTATTTATGCTGAAAACAATAAAACGGTTTAGAAAACAATGTACGGAAACTGTAAATTTAGACAACTTCGAATAAAAATACATTGCTTCAAAAGCCTTAGAATTCACATGCATGTAGTAAAATTAGATGAAACTAAATAATGAATTGGCTAAACATTATTTGACATATGTGTGCCTGCCTGGGAAAAGGACAGTTAAGAAGGAAAAATTGATTTCCCATGTTTCAATTGTTTCTAAATCTACAGGATCTGCTCTTTAAGCCCCTTTTTACAGATTTCAATTGTCTCTATTGGTTATTCTTTAATGATTTTTTTAAGGTGCCAACCTGTAAAACCCATGAACTGAGAAAAACAGCGTTAAAGATTGACAAACATTTTCAACAGGAGTAAGAGACAAACATAATGCACATTCATGTATAAACAGTAAATCTGTTTATTAAATGAAAAGGTGTAGATCTCAGATTCTAGAGGGTTTTCTTCAACTCTCTTCACACCATGTTCTCTGATCTTGAGTTAGATCTAGATCTAGATAGAGTCTATATTGACCATATTACGGCTTTTTTAGACTAAAAACCAATGAGGCGAAGTGGAGTTAGATCTAGATCTAGCGCTCAGCTTTTCATCAGAGGATATTTTTTAGGTAAATGTGAGTTTTTTTGTGTAAAGTAAAGACAGATTTATAAGTAGGAAAATAAATGAATGAATCCATGAGTGGGTGGGTAGATGGGTGAGTGGATGAGTGAGTGAGTGAATGAGTGCATGGTTTAGTGAGTCAGTGTGTGGATGAGTGAGTGAGTGAGTGAATGAGTGAGTGAGTTAGTGATTGAGTGATTGAGTGAGTGAGTGGTTGAGTGAGTGAGTGAGTGAGTGATTGAGTGAGTGATTGAGTATGTGAGTGAGTGAGTGTGTGAATGAGTGAGTGAGTGATTGAGTGAGTGATTGAGTGAGTGAGTGATTGAGTGAGTGATTGAGTATGTGGTTGAGTGAGTGAGTGTGTGATTGAGTGAGTGATTGAGTGAGTGGTTGAGTAAGTGAGTGATTGAGTGAGTGAATGAATGAATGAATTGATTAATTCACTGCATAATTAATTGACTATTTTCAGGTCCCGCACACCTTGTGGATTGTGACTTTGAGCCAACCGACCTGTGTGGATATACCCAGGATAAAGATTACGACACATTTGATTGGTCCAGGAGTAGTATGAGCACTTCATCTGTTACAACAGGTCCTAGTAGTGACCACACCTATGGAACTAGTTTAGGTATGCCTACCCTTCGTTTGGATCTAGAATGTCCTTTTTTTGTCTTCTATATAGCACTTTTCCTCACTCTACAGCAAGCTCCCAGCACTTTACAACCACTATTACCCTTCCAGACCAGATTTATTCCATAGCCTTCTGAACCTTGTAGGAGGCACACTGGTTGGTCGGCCTATCCGGCACCCAAACCAACATACTGAAAAGATTTCACTGTCTATGGTCAGGTACCCCTTATACACCTGGGTGGGGTGAGAAATTAGTGTCAAAGTACTTTTTCAAGAGGACGACTGGTATGAGATAAATAAATACTATCAAATGCCATCAAGTATGAGTGCTAATGAAATTAAGAACTCAAAAGAATGATTAATACCTTTGTAAAAATAATTTTGAATGACTTTATTAAGACATGTCTAAGATCATTCTGTGGTGGTGGTGGTGGTACAATATTTAAAAAATTTGTCTTTATGTAGTTCTAGAATTTTGACACATGTTTGGGGAGAAAAAACAGACATTATTTTTGACAGTATTTGTTTGATTTCTTTCTCTAGTGAGATTGACGATTTATTGTTGTTTTGTAAAAATATTAATAAGCATATATATGTGTGCCCATGCAAAAAAAAAGGTTAAAGCCGGCATTAATAGAACGGAGATAAAGGTGTTTAAAGTCTTATTTTCACATTCTAATCACTTTTCTTTTTTTTTAACACAAATATCATCTCTAACTATACAAGAACATGTGTGCAAAGTTTTGTACTTGAGAAAATGACACTGTTGGAGATATTGGTGATTGGTCTAAAAATAAGTAAGATACACACAATTTTATGACATAGGGTTGCAGTGTTGGACCAATGGGGCAGTGAAGGAGTTAATGGTCCTTATCAGATCGATTAATTCTTTTCTTGAATTGTGTTCACAGGTCACTACATGTACACAGAGGCTAGCTCACACAGCAGGGGATATGCTCGTCTGTGGTCTCCCCCATTCTTGCCGAGCCCCTCTCGAACATGCCTTTCTTTCTACTACCACATGTATGGCTCAGATATAGGCAACCTGACAGTGTACCTAGGCCAGATCAACTCTACCGAGCCTCTCCTGCAGATCTGGGAGCATTCTGGTGCAGAAGGCAACATTTGGAAGCAAGCTATCATCCGTCTGCCTCACATCTTCCAGGACACTATCCATGTGGGTTGAAACATGTTGTAATATAATAGAAAATTATCATCATTATTTGTAGTAGTAGAAGTAGTAGTAGTAGTAGTGGTAGTGGTCGTGGTCATGGTCGTGGTAGTAGTAGTAGTAGTAGTAGTAGTAGTAGTAGTAGTAGTAGTAGTAGGAGGAGAAGTAGTAGCAGTAGCAGTAGTAGTAGTAGTAGTAGTAGTAGTAGTAGTAGTAGTAGTAGTAGTAGTAGTAGTAGTATAATTATTATTGTTATTAATGGTAGTATTATTATTAGTATTATTGGTATTATTATTATTATCATCGTTATTTTCATTATTTTTAGTATTTGTTGTTGTTGTTACATTTTCTTCTTATTGGCGTCACCACAGGTAATGCAGTACATAGGTGTGTTCTAGTAACACTGTCATTACTTCAAGCACAGTCTATGCTGTTCACATGTTTATGGTTGCAGGGTTTATGATCATTTCATTGTTTGCTGTCAACAGATTGTGTTTGAAGGCAACATGGTCGGAGGGTACAGAGGTGACATGGCTTTTGATGATGTAAAGATGCTAGACAGCTGTGATTCACCAGGTACTTCATTTATGGTGGTCAATTTTTGTACAAATTAGACATTTTGATTCTGATCTCGTGGTCTAGGGGTCAGAGCGTTGACCTCTCGAGTCAAAGGTGCAGGGTTTGAATTCTGGGTGTGCCAACCCAATTTGGATTTAAGAATATTTTCTCATCCTACACCAAGAGTACTTTTGGAAACAAAAGTACTTTGTCACAAGATCTTGTTAGTGTGCCGGTATGAGCGCCAGGCGTTGACCAAGGCAGCACTACCAGTATGCCTCCCAGGTGATTGAGAAGGCTCTGGAATGCATCAGGTCTGTCGGGTTTATAGTGGCTGCAAAGGTCTTTGCTTTGAGCTTGCTGTCTAAATTACTTATGACAAAATGTTTTTCAATGACCAACACTGATTCACCTATAATATTCTCGAACTGATTATTTGTTTCATAGGTGACTGTGGCTTCGAGAATGGCACATGTGGCTGGATAAATATGAATGGTCCAAAATTCACCACAGTCAGTGGTAACTCCACCATCTTTGGACCTCTGGCACATCCAAGCACTGACAGGACCACAGGGCTGGTAACAGGTGAGGAGGTTCACTTTTTTTGGTATAGAAACAACTTTACCCTAAGGATCCTTAGATTATTCAGGGCAAATAGCAAATTGTTATGCACTGTATCTGGTGGTCAAGCGGTCAATGTATTGACCTCTTGAGTCAAATTTCCGAGGTCAAATCCTAGTTTTGGCAAGTAGACTTGGATTAGGTTTGAGAGTAGTCACTTATCCATCACTAGATGTGCTCTTAGAAGAATGATTTTGCCACAGGTGTTAAACTCTCTTCAGTCCATGTATTTTCAAGGTTTTTATCTTGGTATTTTGGCCATTGGTTTTCCATGAGCTCCTGTATGGTACTATTTTAGTGAAAGGAGCATGGATGTAATGCTGAATATCAAGATGTGTGAATTTTATAATTTCACACCCGCAGTCTTGATGAATGATCTAATGAGTGTGACTAAAAACAGAAACAATGATGTTGAAAAAACAAACCACATAAAGAGCCAGAAAGGAACCCAAAAAAATAAAACCCAGGGAGCCAGTTTCTTCAAATGTATTGACAAAATCAATTTCCACAATAGGAAATGGATTTAGATGAAAATGCTTTGAATGTAAACTTCATAATTTAATGGGTAGGCCTACCTAAGTATAGACAAATAGAAGATCCTGTTGAGTGTTGGTGAGAAATGTCTCATAGGCTGCACTACCAGTATGCTTTCCAGGAGGTTGACATGATGATGTAGTGCAAAGTATCTTCTTGGGTAATGATACAAACTTTCTGACGTGGATACAATTTGCTGTAGTGATAGAAAATATACTATACACATCTGATCTATTTTGGCCAAACACACTTAATGTACAAAGCATTGATTTCTTGAATACATTGAAAGTAGACCTAGTTCTTCTTCTTCCATTTATGACTGCAGCCTCATAATAGACTTTTGCAATCGCGCAATGTGACTCAGTCTTGGATGATGTGTCAATACATGAGCGTCAAATTATATTTATATACCGTGAAACAGGGGTCACTTTGCCTCCCAGGGGAGACTTTGCCCTTGGCTGTTAAAGACAGATAAACACATTTTATCACTAACTCAACC
The DNA here is from genome assembly GCA_031471215.1 of Gastropteron pacificum. Lineage (NCBI taxonomy): Eukaryota > Metazoa > Mollusca > Gastropoda > Cephalaspidea > Gastropteridae > Gastropteron > Gastropteron pacificum. Next base: position 13,431 of record JAUELK010165088.1, read on the forward strand.
CTGTTGTAATATTATAACAGTATACTGAACGGGGGGTCAATCCAATGGTTTTGACCGGGAGCCCGAGGCAAAGCTGCCCAAAAATGGGCAAAGGAACCCCTGCGTAAGGTACTGAATTGATAATTGATCAAATTAATTGAGATTAGACGAAGAATAGGTCAGACTTTTAACTGCTAATCTGCTTTTTCAGGTCATTTCATGTACATGGCTGTGAGTGCAGTGCCAGTGAACACAGTCTACAGGTTCTCTTCCCCTACCCTCTCGTACCCTGATGGCGCTTGCTTTGACTTCTGGTTTGACAACTATGGAAGCTACTTCTCAGATTTCAGCATCTTCGTCAATGTAAGAATGAACACCTCATTTTTACAAACAAACAAATTAATAGAATACAAGAAAAGGAAAAAAAGAGAATGTTTTTTATGAATTTAAGAATGACCACTTCATTTTTACAAACAAACAAAGTGCCAAAAAAGGAAAGAAAAGAGATAAGTTTGTGAATGAAAGAATGAGCACTTAATTAAAAAAAAAAATTAAACAAATTATGATAAACCAAATGGAAAACATGTCTTCAAAAAGAAATAGAAGACAGAAGTTTGTGAATGTAAGAATGAGCATTTGATTGTAAAAGAAAAAACAAATTTTGAACCAAGTAGAAAAGAATTTTCAAAACACAAGATAAGACAACATTTCATATTAAAGAATGCAGAGCTTCAGATGAGGTATATTTCTCAAATATTCAACATATTATGTACATGGAAAAAATCACATGATTTATTTATGTTTACAATTATGTCTTTCCAACCCCATCCTATCATAGACGAGACTTCAACACTAAGGTCATATGTCTTACATGCCGCAATACTTCTGCTTTATAAAGACGTATCCATTATTTTTTACTATTATTATAATTTTAAAAAAATGTTCAATATTATTTTTATTCCGATGTTTTTCTTACATTGAATTTGTATACACTTGTATACAAGCTCAAGATTTCGATGCCTGTCCCTCACGAGGGAGTTACTCACTAGTGTAATGTATTATTGTCAGAATTCATTCTATGTTGATGTGCAGGGCAAAGAGATTTGGAAATTGAGCAGCATCCCAACTCAAGGCTGGACACAGGGCCAGGTGTATGTGTACAGCCAGGTTCCATTCTCCATTATCGTCTCCGCCAATCTCAAAGGCAGCTCAGGCTATTTGGCTCTAGATGACCTCTCCATCTATACTGGTTATTGTGCAAGTATGTACCTCAGATACAGCACAGACCTGAATAATGATAATGATAGAAATAATAATAGCCGATTTATATGGCGCTTTTTCTCGCTCGAGCTCAAATTGCTTTACAGCATATTATTACCCCGGCATACCTGTTTCAATCCAAATCCATCTCAACCTCCTGGGAGGCATACTGGAAGTGCTGCCTGGCCAGTGCATACCAACATTCTGACAATATCTTTCACTGTCTATAGCCGGGTACCCTTTTGACACCCTGGGTACGGTGAGGAATGTGTGACAAAGTACTTTTTCCAAGAGTACATCTGATGGTGGATAAGACCTTACATACATTTGTAACACATAGCTATATAAACAGCCCATAGCAGTACAACAGATAATAAGAAAGTTAGATTAAAGCCCACACATGTTGGTCTGTGTCCCAGCGTTGAAAGTCCCTCTGTTTTATATATTGTGGAACGCACTGAGGAGGCTACAGTTTTTGTCAAAAGAGAAAAAGAGCCCTGTCCAGTCTCACCATCACCATAAACAGTATTACCTCATCAAGGAGTACATGTAGTTGGGTTTTTTAAAGCTCAGATGGATTTTCGAAGTACATTGAGTGTTTTTTGTAGGCTTTGGCAACAAAAAAACAACACTTTCTTTTTCCTTTGAAAATGTTTGATATTTAATTGCATTACTCTTCTTTCTTGTGTTTGTGTACTTTTTAATGGGATTTAGCTACACTTCAGTTAATAGACTATTGACACAAGATTTCTATGTGCCCTGGGGGTGAGGGGGATGTTGAGACGCTGTGTTTACTTGGATCTCCAATTAATATAAGGTAACACACAATTATTCATCCTCCATAATTATGGACAATACAGGTTTATACTTACTGATTTATTCATAATAAAACATGTGGCTTAAAGTTTCTTCATGTATGCTTTGTGTTCACAATCCTCTCTGTGTTACACAGCAGAACACAGCTGAGGTGAGTGCTACACACTTGACACACTACACACTTGGCACACTACATGCTTGACATGCTACACACTTCATACACTACACACTTTAAACACTACAGGCTTTACACACTACACACATTGCACAGTGCACACTTGACACACTACACATTTGACACACTACACACTTCACACTCATTGTTTCTGTTGATTTCAGCTCAGCCAAGCACTGCTCAGGCTGCAGACACGCCAACTTTGGCCACCACCACACCAAGCTATTGGACAACATCTCGTATGTTTTGCCATTTTAAGGAAGCCAATGCATATACTTTTCATAATCCCAATGGTTGTTATGATTCTCAGTACGTTTTGTCGTTGTTTTGTAATTTTGTCATGAGAACAGTCTGTCTTTTACCATTTTGCAATACAATTTTATCAATTTCATGGCACGTACGTAATCTTTTTCAGTGTGAAGTGCTGTAAATCCATAATTAATTAACAGTTACTGACTAATTGAACAAGTAACTATCTAACCGACATATATAAGTCACTAACAGTTGCATTCTAATTGTAGGCATGATGTAAAAGTTCTTGACTAATTCTAACTAGTAATGCTTTGTGCTCTGTGTTGATGTGTGTCTGTGAATTCAGGATATCACTCAAATGTTGACTGTGACTTTGAAAGTACCACTGGAGGATTATACTGCGCATGGAGGTCGACCAGTACATCGCTCCGTTGGACAAGACTTTCTGGAAGAACAGGCTCCATCAACACAGGCCCACAGACTGATCATACCCTTCAGACCAGTGAGCATGTTTAATAATAATGATAATAATAAAAATAGATAGCATTTATATAGCACTTTTCCCAGCTCTACTGGTAAGCTCAAAGCGCTTTACAGCCACTATTACCCTGACAGACCTGACTCATTCCAGAGCCCTCTCAACCTCCAGAGAGGCATACTAGCAGTGCATATTTGGATAGAGCATTATATTTTCTAGCTATATAGAATGTTTCATAGTGATTGGTCTAGAAAAAGACACACATGATTTTGTGATATAGGGCTAAATTGAACAGTCC
>JAUELK010165200.1:0-11134 GCA_031471215.1 Gastropteron pacificum
AGATATATATATATATATATATATATAGAGATATAGAAAGATATAGATACAGACAAACACACAAACACACACACACACACACACACACACACACACACACACACACACACACACACACACACAGGGGCCTTAAACTGACGGTAATCTGAAAATATGATTTTCATTGCTATCTCCCCTGGGATAGTACAACTATTCCTGTAGTAAGTACTGTATCTATGTCTAAACATAGGGCGACGTGTAGGCTTGTACATTTGACGCATATTTCTATTCTGTTTGTCTATTTTCGTTCTATTTATCGTCATAATTTGAATGATACAGTAACCCCCCACACACAACACTACCAGAGCAATCAACTGTTAATTTGGTACTCTACGATACACGAAACACGATACTACAAAGTGCGATTGTAAAAGTTATCGCCGCTTTGGGCACCAGCGTGGCTTGCGAAATAATACGTGGTAAGGCTCTTTCGTCAGCGTGTTAAGGCCTCTTATTAGAATCTCCTTCTCAGAACCTTCATTAGACGCTCCTCGCATCTCACAACAATTCAATAACATCTTGATTTTGACTAGAAGCTCGTTGGAGATTGCCATATCATCGCTAAACAAGAGGCCTTAGGACGTCTAGCCATGTGTAAAGACGTGAGCATTTGAACAAATTGGGAGTCTTGTTGTGGATTTTTCGGAGATAACTTTTATTTTAAACAAGTTGACATGCAAGGTAAATAAAAGAGTCATACAGTGAGAGTTACTGCAGCCTCATATATAGAGGACTTTTGCAATCGCGCAATGTGACTCAGTCTGCAATGCATTTGGGCATATTAAGATAAACACACCAGATGTTACAATACAATGTATAAAAGCATGACTCAATGATTAAACGTTTAAGTGTCGACCTCGGTGTTGCTGGTTCGAACACGGAGGTCCCTTTGCGCTCGTGAAAGATCCCATGGCAGTAGGAAATGGTTGAAGAATAGGCCTGTTGTGGTCGCTGCCTGAGCAAAACAATAAAGAACACAATCATAGCCTCTTCATCCGCAACAAAACAAATGACCGACTGGCACTGCTGAAATTTGCTAAGAAGGGATGAAATCAAATAACGAGCTAAGTACAAAACATAGCAAATATACAAATATGGACTGAAACAGTTAGAATATACACACAATTGTCACAATGCGACTGTGTTGTTGTTGTTGTTTTGTTTTGTTCATTTAATTGTACAGAATGAGTCCTAGATAGAACATACAATGAGAGCGTAATCATTTGAAATCTATAAACAAATCGACTGTCTGTGAATACGTGTCTTCTACTTCTACTCTACGACAGCGTACAAACATACATGCAGGTCTCGAACGTATGATGTTCTCTCATGTTGATCCCAGTTTTCGTACTCTGTCTCTGGTGGTGCTGTTGCTGTTGTAGTTGTTGGTGATGTGGATTGTGGTGGTGACACAAGCTGGGTGTGCTGCGGCTGTGACGTGGTCGGGTTGTTCACTTTCCAAGGTTCTGTGAGTGGACGAGGTCAACCAATGAGTGAGCGAGATATAGTCACAAACAGAAGCCAGTATGCAGTGATGGAGTGAGCGAGTTGTAGTCCTAAATATAAGCCAATATGTAGTCATGGAGTGAGCGAGTTATAGTCACAAGCAGAATCCAGTATGTAGTGATGGGATGAGCGAGTTATAGTCACAAACAGAACCCAGTATGTAGTGATGGAGTGAGCGAGTTATAGTCACAAACATAAGCCAGTATGTAGTGATGGAGTGAGCGAGTTATAGTCACAAACAGAACCCAGTATGCAGTGATGGAGTGAGCGAGTTATAGTCACAAACAGAAGCCAGTATGTAGTGATGGAGTGAGCGAGTTATAGTCCTAAATAGAAGCCAGTATGTAGTGATGGAGTGAGCGAGTTGTAGTCACAAACATAAGCCAGTATGTAGTGATGGATTGAACGAGTTATAGTCCTAAATAGAAGCCAGTATGTAGTGATGGAGTGAGCGAGTTTTAGTCACAAACAGAATCCAGTATGTAGTGATGGGGTGAGCGAGTTATAGATCCAAACAGAAGCCAGTAGGTAGTGATGGAGTGAGAGAGTTATAGTCACAAACAGGAGCCAGTATGTATTGATGGTGACTTGGTGACCTACTGATCTAGATCTAGTCAAGTGTGTCCCGTGGCCTCATTAGAATACCAAATAGTTACAAACAGCATCCAAAATTATAACTAAAAGACTCATCAACATGCACTAAGTGCCATACTCACCCCAATGACACATATCGTTTTGTATTGTAATGCCCAGACATATGTTTAAAAGGAGGATGGGAACGTTGATAGATGTGATGGATACGTCCGAAAGTAGAACAAATTAGGTATTTCGGATCGAAGGGCGTGGTTACACGTGACCCATGTAAACACTCATCGAGGGAAAGTTTAAAAACAAAGCGTCATGAATAATGGCTTTTACTTCTTCTTCTTCAATTATCTTCTTCGCCTTTCTGTCCAATATTATTTTATCAAAAAGACAAGTTATCGATCGGCTTGTGACCTAATCACATCATTCATATTGTGACCTCATGAAACTAATCACAAGCAGTAGCCAATATGCAGAGAGTGTGAGTTGATGACTCACCAACATGCGCAAGACGTCATACTCATCCTGACTACAAGACCGCCTACAACAAAGCCCAAACTCTGATAAATCACATCCAAAACAGAAAATGGCTATCGCAACATCCAAATACAACAAGACAGCTCCTTACCTCCACCTAAGAAGATCAAGTGGTAATCTTCCGACTGAGATAGGCCACAACAAAGTGAACCACAAACTGTACACAATTGAAACACCAATGTGTAGTTCAGCCTATTGAATATTAACACTTTCCGGTAGAAACTTACAAAATAAGAACGTACCTTCATATTCAATTACAAATCTTTCAGGTTGCTGGTTCTCATTTTCAACCACTGCTTCCCAGTTCTCGTATAGTGAGGGTGTTGTTGTTGTTGTTGTTGCAGGTAGTTGTTGTGGTGGTGTTGCTGTTGTAGATGGTGATGGCTGTGCTCCTGTTGTTGTCAGTGGTGGTGGTGGTGGTTTTCGCGGTCGTTGTGTCTGCAACTCTATAGTCTGTTCATCATTGGAAAATAGGCTGCTTGGGTCTGTGGAGAAAATAATAGACTTGGCATTCTATTTCGTCACTGAATGTTGACTGCTCCTTTTCTTTAAGTACACAAATGATAAGCCAACACAACAACAACAAAAACAACAACAACAACAACAACAGCAGCAGCAACAACAACAACAAAACGAAAAGAAGACAAAGAAGCCCTAGGAAAAGATGACAGAATAACCAACACAAAACTGTCTCATCATACGACGTTGAAATGATTTTTGAAGATATTACTTGTGTGAAGTTTGCATTTTTATCTAAATGAGACTTTCCCTGAGCAGGAATCAAAATCGTAACAAACAAAACAAATTATAATTGTGACTTACAGAGATAGGTGATGTCCGGTGAAGTTGTTTCGTTCTTTCCAGTGTTTAGAGTCAACGTCTCGTATGGTCGGTTCTCTGTGGGCAGAGGGTCAAGTCCTAGGGAAAGGACAAGACATTGATAAAGGTTGTACAGGTCAAACACAGCTCATTTTAGTGTAGATAAAAGGAATGATAGTTCACATTTGTATAGCGCATTCTCTGACCCATATGATAGCTCAATGCGCATTACAGAATATTAAGATGGAGTTATTTCTTATGATTTTCTAGTCTTTACAGGGTGAGTTCAACAAATGACAACATTAAAATGAAATGTGTTGAAAACAAAATGAACAAAAGTGATGAAACTCTGAGAGAATGACGTAAGTCAAAAATAATGTGTTTGAAATATGCTTCACCAGAAGTGATGAGTAAATGCAGGACTTTAGATAACTACCTTTTTTGTGAATTCCAATTTTGGTGCATTCATATCGATTCACGTGGTGAATACATGGATGGTCACCCAAGCCGTTGCAAGCTGTATGAAAGATTTAGTTTGCCTTACTATATAGCAATAGGAAATATTGGTCGTCCCCATTCAAAGAGATATAACAAGATAAATGTAGCTTTTACATTCCAAAAGGGTGGTCATGATCGTAAAAAAAACAACTGATGTTGTATTATGGAACTCCTTGCCAATATACTCAAAGGTTTGACTACACAAACTATTTAACGTACGTGAGTAATTTTGTCGAGTAATGTCCTCATCTGTGATTTCATCGTAAATGTTGATGTTTTCAGGGGGCAGCTGGGGCGACGATGGGGGGACGATGGGGGTTCTTGTTGTTGGGGCTTTTGTTGTTGCTGCTGCTGATGGTGGTGCTGTCGTTGTGGATGGTTTCGTTGCTGTGTTCCCGTTCCTCTTTTAGTTCTGGGAAGATCTTGTAGTGCTTGGTCACCAAGTCCATCGGGTTGACCGTCCTTGTCGTTTCGTTCTCTACAAACAGTACAACTCCACCCTAAAGATAGAATACAATATTTGTGGTTCAGGCTGAAATGAAGTAGCAAAATGTTTATGTTACTGTTAAAATATGTCCATAATTACAACAAACAAAATGTTTTCATTGTTCTGACGTGCAACAAAGCTATGCGCATTTACGTTATTGTTGTAAAGACTAAAATCTTGATGTGTTAAGAGAATGTTAAAAGATATAATATGTTATTTGCCACAAAATGTGCATTTTCTGTAGACATTTGTTTACAAAATGCCTATATAGGCTAATGCTTACAGATCATCAGATTGTTTGATTTGCATTTACACTGCGCGTGAAACTGTGGAAGTACATAAAGTAAGCTTGACCATTGATTTCAAAGTACGCGTGCAAACTATGAAAACAAATAATCGATTTGGAAAAAGGCCCACTTACCCATCCTCCTAAAAACGATGATACCGATGACAGCGACGATGATAACAACGACGACAACACCGACACATACACCAATTATGATGGCTTGGGACGATGAAGACGAACTCACTGGTCTCTCACATGACGAAGTTTCTGACGAGATAAGAAAGTAGTAACATAAAGTAACACGTTCTTCAGAATAAATCACAGATGTTCTAATCTCGTTACTTTTTGTTCTTTGCAACATTCTAAGTTCATCTCAAACAGACGCGTTTGATTCATTAACATTTGTATTGGGTGTATTTAGTATTAAAGTCTTCAATATATTATGTTATCGATCTGTTATAATCTTGTCTCGTCAAAACGAAAAGGCAATTTAACAATCAGAGCTTTAATTAAGACAGTAATCTAAATAAGTATCTGCTCTCTATGATTTGGAACAATCAAACAAACAAACAAACAAAAAACAGGCATGTGTCCTTATCACGACATGTATCTGGTGTATTTTGTGTTGTACCACTTCTTCACTTTTCACTCTAGATCTACTTTTGAAATGGATTCTTACCTACAACATTCAGTTTCTCTGAAGCACTTAAATGGTAACACCCTGAGATGTGTTTGTGTTTGTCCATTGTTATATTATGAATCTCCTATCAAAACTCATTTCAAACAAATGGGAATATTCTATAGAACATGATGAGCTTCACTACATAGTCATTACAATGGTAGAACAAATCTCAGTATTAGTATTGGTGTCCCCTCCAATGTTACGAAGCCATTGGGGCAAAAAATATTTAAGAATCACACTGGACAATGGAAACAATTCTACACAGACCAAGCAAAGGAATAGAGCATTGCATACATCACTGTGGGAAGGTGATCTAGTAAGTGTTGTACCACTTCTTCACTTTTCCCTCTAGATCTACTTTTGAAATGGATTCTTACCTGCAACATTCAGTTTCTCTGAAGCACTTAAATGGTAACACCCTGAGATGCGTTCAGCACTGCGGGTACAGACAGAGTTGTTGTGTTTGTCCATTGTTATGTTATGAATCTCCAGGGTTGCAGAGTTCCCATTGGTGGTCAATGTCTCGTTGGAGCTGCACCTGATGGTCACACTGTACACTAAGGGAAATCCACCTTCAACTTTGCAGGTCAAGGTCATGTTTTCACCTTGAACCAGCTCGCCTTGGTAAGCTGTTGTTTTCAAGGTCATGACTGGTGTTACGAAGTAGTCTCTAATCAAATGTTACGATGGGCGTTACGTCCATGCAATCAATTAAAAAGACCTTCGTCTTTCCTAGTTCTACTAACACAGAAACTTCCACACTGAAACTAGCTTAACTCGTTTTTTTCTCTATTCTTTACTTCTTTTCTTTCTTTCATTTGTTTCTATTAGTCCATGGGCATAACATGATTCTAGGCTTTCCGAGTTTTGCTTATCAATTTCAATTAATATTATTTCTTCCTTTCGAGCGTTCTTTCTTTCATTCATTTAGTAATGTCTGCCTGTTTGTCATTTCGGCTTCATATGAGCCTTCCTGAAAACAAAGAACAAAAACAATCTAATCATTCTGTAATCAAGTATATACTGGAAGAAAACAAAATCATAACAAGAGAGACCCACCTGTGACTAGAAGTGTGAAACTGTTGCTTGTAGCCCTGAGATCTCCAAACTTGGAATTCGTCGCATCACATGTAAAGTCATAAGTACCAGACTGATTAGCACGGAGATGGAACACCTCATTGTACTCAGTACCAGTGTCATCAGTTGTTTTACTTAGAGTTGTGAAGCCATCAGGCTGGGAGATACCCAAGGCCATTAAGGAGCGTGGCCTGACCCCTGACTGCGGAACTGAACAAGTCAGGGTCAAGTCTTCGCCTGGGCACATGTCTATAACAGTTCCTTGATTTTGTCTGAGAAAGACTGCATTCGGGCCATCTGTGGATAGGGAGTACAACTACAGTACAAGCTTTTTTTTTCTTGTTTTACAATGGTGGATTGAAAAGTCGTTGAATTTGTATTTTAACCCTTCAATAGATCACATCAGGCATGTGTTAATTATGTCATGTCCATGTACAGTCCACGGGCCGAAGAACGTGTGTATGTACTAATATCATTTTTCCAATAAGCAATATTCAAGTTATAAAAATATAAAAAAGAAACCCAGATCTTTGACTCGAGAGGCCAACGCGCTGACCACTTGACCACGAGATCACGTGACTAGAGTGTCTAGCTAGACACATAAACTGCCAATGTGATTCATATCCAAAATTCCCCAGACCTGAATTCTAAAAAACGTCGCTTTCTTGGACACTATACTAAAAGCTCAGCCAACAAGATAACTATTCGGCCATCACGCAGCCCCTTGTATCTTTTAATCTAGAACTAGACCAAAACGAGTATTATTACGCAAGCGATTTTGGTGTGCAAAAGACGTTACAAAGATTTGAAATTATGTACACACATAGTTAAAATGGCCAAACGTGTGTGTACAAATTTGTTGCATTGTATGGTGAAAACTAGTGAAGTTTATAAATAAAACGGCGATAACTTTTAAGTTGCACCTAGTAGTATCGTGTTTCGTGTATCGTAAAGTTCCAAATTAACAGTTGATTGCTCTGGTAGTGTTGTGTCAAATAAAAGTTTCAAAGATTTGGCCGAAACATGATTGAGAATATAATCTAACATTCAAAATATTCTGTTTTTGACTCATCCTGCAAGGATTTGAACCTATGACTCTTGATTATAGAGAAAAACACACTTGAGGCAAAGACAATACAGTAGACAAAATACTTACAAGCTTCTTGCACAGTGGCTGATTGAGAATATAATCTAACATATAATCTAACATTCAAATATTCTGTTTTTGACTCATCCTACATGGAATTGAACCTATGACTCTTGATTATAGAGAAAAACACACTTGAGGCAAAGAACAATACAGTAGAACAAAATTAATACTTACAAGCTTCTCGCACAGTGACTGATCTCTTGCTGTATGGTCTCTGGAGTACTGAAATCCCTTGACACACAAAGGTTCCTGTGGAGAAAAAAACATGAAGTGAGCTCTGAGTGTATTGGTAATTGATACAATGTTTTGTCACTGATATGTCTATGTGTATGTGTATGGATTTAGACAACAAGGAAATACCTGGAATTCTACAGTAATGTTGCTGTCAGTGCAAGTGAAAGAGGAGAAAAGGTTGGGGGAGGGTAACTATATCATTCAAATTATGAAATATATAGAACGAAGAGAGAAACACATAATATATACTCGACTCATATTCATAACATATTCACAATTTAGTACATGTATGGTAACACATTTATTCAATTAATGTTTTATTTCTTTTGACATCTATTGCTCATAAGTTGACTAGATCTAGTAACGTAATAAACAGCTCACCAGCACTCCTTATTATAATGCTTGTAGATTTGGCACTTGACATATCATTATTGAACTGCCCTCCATCTGTAAACGACCATTCAAGCCTCCCAACAGGAGATCCAGGATGTGCCAGGTGACAGGTACAGGATGTTGTGGTACCTTGGAGCAGGTAGTTATCTGTAGTTATATTGGCTCCTTTCAGACATTGGGTCAGGTATACAGTGGGTACGGCTGAGGGCACAAGGGTTGTATGTAGATGTAACATTACTAAGGACAATCATATTCATGACACACACACACACACACACACACACACACACACACACACACACACACCTAAGCGTACATATGTAATATGAAGGCCTAGACACACACACACACATACACACATACACACACACACATACACATACACACACACACACACACATAAACACACACACACACACCGAGACAGACACACACACACACACATACACACACACGCACACAGACAGACACACACACACACAGAGACACACATACACACATACACACACACACACATAAACACACACACACACACACACACACACACATACACACACACATAAACACAGACACACACTGAAAAAACTTGCCCCCCACCCCCCCCCCAACAAAAAAAACAAAGAAAGCAAAACAAAAAAGAAAGAAAGAACTAAAACGAAACAAAGAGGAAAAAAAGAAAGAAAATCAAACTCTAGTTTTGTAGAGTATGTCTTACATGTTGACATTTCATTATACAAATAGTGTCTATACAGTGTAAAATCCACAGTGGTAACAATTACTGCTACAGAAACAATAATCAATAATGCTCGAGAGCATAAAGTTACAATGCAATATTGTCCATACAACGACAACTATCTTAAAACATTTTTGTCATGATGACATACATCCCAGTGATGGTTTGTCTGGATAGGTCTGGATACATTTCCACAGTCAATGTGTGAGTTCCTGCCTGCATCCCTTCCACTGAGAACTCCACATCACAGTTGGTGGTGAAGTAGTCTTCATCTCCTGGGATGACTTGACTGGATGGGGTGTAGCTGGAAGGTGGCACTTACAGAAAGTTTTGTGGCAATTCGTTAAATATGGAACAAGAAAACCTGACTAAGGGTAACCCCACACCAAAGACGGACACGGACGACCTGACTCCGACGTTGTCATTTGAAAACAGTGGGCTTGAAAGAACTGGTAATAGAAAATAGAGCAGCCATTGGGGGTCAGTGTGACAAAGACATCGGAAAGGCAGCCTTTCTATCTGTAGTCTATTACTACTTTGTTCGAGCCTACTGCTCGTGTTAAGAAGATCCACATATAAATCCAATGAGTTTAAATGATATAATTTTTTAAAACCAAACGGAAATAATTGACACACTAACAAACATTCAAAGCTTGACAATCAGTCTGGGTAGACTTTGATGGTCTGACACTTACTTTTCATTTCAGTGTACACGTACACATTGTACTTAAATGTTTTATTTGAGCACTCACTGTCATATGAAAACTGCAGGGGTAAAAGGGCACATGTCACACTTTTCCACTTCTGATATATTTGAATTTTAAGGTTTGAAAGTGTACATTGTTGTTGTTATAGCATCCAGCCATTACTTTTCTGGTTACACTTAAAGTTTTATCATTTCTACAACTGTTTAAAAGACAGTTTTGTCTTCAGGGTTCAAAATTGGAGGAACATTTTCAAAAATGCTAGACAACGTTGTCATGGAGATGTGCCCCTTTCCCCCTGTTTGGACTATTCGTCTTGGTTTTCCTTTGATGTGCCAATATTCAGTGTGGACAGAGAGTCTGTTTGGGTGTGTCATGTTGCACTACTAATGACTACATTGAGTAGTCTAAGAAACTTCATCTTAAAAAGTGTGATTCATAGATGGATATGTTAAAGTAATAACATGTCAAAGGATCAGGGGAAGAAAGGCACATATCACAAACCACATGACTAGGGGGTCATGTGACGTGAGTCAGGTGACCACTGCTAGCCAATCCAAGAGCTTCATCATATAAGCATATGGATTAGTGCCTTTCTTCCCCTGTACACCAATTCTAAGACTGGTCCTGGAGTGGCGCATGAGCCCTTTTTGCTCGAGCAGTGTTTTTCAGATTTAGCTTTAGATCCAGCTGAATATGGCAAGGGGCATAATTCATGAGATCAAATGTTGTGACATGTGCCCTTTTACCCCTGTAGTCTTCATATCATCTTAATGTTTAGGATATTATTAACACTCGCAGACTTTCCATCAACTTATTACTTCAGTGTACATGTACAACATAGTTATCAAATATTTATCAATGTTTAAAATAATATTATTAACACTCACAGACTTTCCATCAACTAAACCTTAACAAACAGCCTCAGGGTTGACCTTTGTGGTCTTGCAAGAATTTCTCATTTTAATGTCAACAATGTACAAACTGTGCTTTAAATGTTTGTTAATGTTAAGAATATGATTACTCACCCCACCTCCTCCATCAACCCGAACCCAACAACCAGCCTCAGGATATACCTTTGTGGTGTTACAGTTAGTTCTGATGTAGTTTGGCTTGTCTGGTGGGAACATGTCCAACGCAGTGCACGTTGGACGTTCATGTATTTCTGGGAATAGAGTGGTGAGTTGTTCATGGGTAATGTGAACGGGTTGAGATTAGATAACATGTAGGTAAATACACATGCTTAACGAACATGATATTGTAGATAGTATAATACAACCACATAGTTGATACGGCATTGTTGATCTAACACCAAAACATAGTGTTATGAACGTATTACTCATCTGATAAACAGAGGACTCCAATAATATGTCCCAACCAGTGGCGTCGAGAGGGGGGGGCAGG
>JAUELK010165311.1:0-11131 GCA_031471215.1 Gastropteron pacificum
GTACTCTGCTATTCGTAGAATGGGCTAACCACTAGTAATAATAATAATAGTAACATCATTTATATAGCGCGTTATCCCCACAAAGTGGGCCGAAGCGCTTTACATTGTATTTTAAGAACTTGCACGCCTCAGTCACACACAATCACCTCTAATTCACCATCACAAACATCTACATAACAAAAGGCAGGAGATGTTTAGCCAAAGTACATGTTGATCACCAATGAACCCCTTTACAATAATAACTTTAGTTGAGATTTTTTTCCATAAACAACAATAGTCCAAATCACCTTACATTTGAATATAAACATCAGTCTAAAAAATAAAAAAAATACATGTAAATTAAAATAAGAGTTATCTGGACCCTGTCCCACAGTACCATCAACTGAGCAACGTCCCTGCACGTCCAAGCTTTGACAACACGTTCCTCAACACCGAGGCGGAGACATCCTCTCAGTCGGCCTTGGAGTCCCTGGGGAGTAGGGGGAGTCCGGGGGGAGGAAGGAGGAATGGAGGAGGAGGAGGAAAGAAAAAGAAGAAGAAGAGGTAAGTTTTACTTCCCCTTCCTAAGGCAGCGTACATAATGTTGGTTTCTTTAGTCGTGGCACCAAATTGCTTTGTTTCTGGAATCGACCACAACAGGAATAATGTATGGCATTTTAAAAAAATCCGCTGGACCAAAGTAGTCTCGTTTGTTATAGCGACAACACTTGGTCTTTGTTATAGCGACAACACTTGGTCTTTGTTATTGCGACAACACTTGGTCTTTGTCTGTCTGTCTTACATTGCCAGCATTGTGTAATACAAGTCTACCTACAAGTCATTATGGTTCTCATCCCTTTTCAATGAAATTCACTTCAGTGATATGAGCTTCGCCTTTCGCAGAGCAGCGCCTATCGGCCATTTCGGTATTAGCTGAAATGTGGTTTTAGCTCATACCAACACGAAAGACTAATAGTTACGTTATAGATCTACTAAAGAGCCCATATCATGGCTAACACGTTGCTTCGCTAAAGACAACTTGTATTTAATTACACTCTTACACACTGAACACCAAAGTTTAAATCTCTATTTCATTCTAACCTACTGTTTCAAGCTCTTCACACATCTGTTCAAACAATTCTAAAGAAGGTCGGGCCACAAGATGGCGACATTGTCTAAGAAGTTCAATCAAATCCGACTGAAGGTCGATATTTCTTCTACGCATTGCGCAAATTCCTATGTCCCCAGGAGGAGGAGGAGGAGAAAGAATGGCAAGGGTAAGAGGAAGGGCTCCAAGAGGAAGAAGAACAACCGGAAGAATGACGTCCCACTGTCCAGTCCTGGGACAAACCAGCAGGTGGACGTGACGTCACAGAGTTCCTTGGACGTGGTCAAGCCACAGGTGGATGTCTACAAGGTACAGTATGGGTGTTGTTATATAATGGACTGGCACGATGGTGTTAACTTGACAACACGTTTGAAGACTACACACCTAAGTTTGTTGAAACATAATCAAGTCAAAGTGATGAATGTACATGTAAGGAATACCATTGTTGGACTTTAGTGGATAGAGCTAACTTAACACAGCGCAAGGTGTCTTGGTGGTAACTGGTCGCTCAGCCTTTAAGTAGGCGTGGCCTGGGGGCGTTGTCGGGAAGCATGCTCAAGGGAAGCTATTTAATAATTATGTATCAGTATCGCTAATAGTGAAAGATAGATTGCTACAGATGGGAGTTTAGCTTTCTTTAGTCCGACGCACTATTATAGCAAGTTTTCTTCATTTTCCTTGACAAAAAATACAACAATGAGGACCACAAAGCGCTTTGAAACATTCATTGTTTTGAAGAGCATCACAGTATTTTCAATTGACACTAAAAAAAAACTCGTTACTATAGCTACTATAACTCAAACTTAGTCTCACTTTGACACATTTCGATGTTAGTGGCAAAGAGGGGGACTATGATAGAATTACGAATTCAAATTGGCTTACAGTACTTACGCCTGGGCTTGATGGAAACTCAGTTACTTTGTCTTGTTCTTGTAGGGTACCAAGAAGTGTACTCCCCACACTAAGGGGCTGCTCATGTATGACGACTTCAACTTCAAGATGTGGAAATGTGACGGTGAGCAGTGGCAGACGTGGGCGCCCATCTCTAACAATGATGGTACTGGGCCACAGACGTGCCAGCAGGGTGAGTACACTACAGACAACCGATCCATTTGGATCATTATGAGTTCTCACTGTCTAATTTTAAATCGCGTCTTAAGACTCATCTTTTTACTTGCGCTTTTATTGATATAGATAGTGATATTTCTTAGTTACGTTATTCTTTAGTTCTTATGTTCTTTTAATTGGCCCCTTTTTGGACTTAGCGTGTTTCTTCTTGCATGAATTTGTATCTCTTCATGTTGATGCAGCACTTTGTGTTCTTTAATTATTCAAGTTTAACTGCCATGTTATATACATGTACATGTTTTAGTGACTTGTCTATTCTGCAATAGTATTAATTGATTGTAATGCGCATTGAGCATTCATGTGAATGGAAATGTGCAATATAAATGCGATGTATTATTATTATTATTATTATTATTATTATTATTATTATTATTATTATTATTATTATTATTATTATTATTATTATTAGTTCTTATCCAACACCAGGTCGTCACATCAGGGCTGCTTTGTCATATCTCCCTCAATATCATTGTATAGTTAGAATAAAATAACACTGAGGTCGCGAAGTGTTAGTTTTTTTTCCAGTTTTGAGTTTTACACCCCTGGCGATACAACTAGATCATATTAAGAAGTGGGATCAACGTTCATTTCTGAGAGGACGAGGAGGATAATCTTGACAACTGCCCACGGGTTCCATGTTCAGAATGCCCTCATAGGTGTACTCTTACGAATATAACGTTGTCACGATTTTCTCATCCAACCCACTCACTCACTGGACAACATCACTGTCTCGAATGTTGGCTGGCCGCATTGCTTGATGAACTACAATGTATCACTCCAAACAGATGTACATGGGATTCCTAATTAATCATGGGAAAGAACATGTCATTATTTTGGTATAGGCACCCAACATGCAGGCCAAGCTGTGTACATTCAAGGAGGTTGAGAAGGCTATGTACTTAGTCAGATCAGTCGGGGAAATAATGGCTGTGAAGTGGTTTGAATTTGCTGTTTATTGTGGGAATGCGCTATATGCTATCTAATAGTATTATATTATTCATTATCTGGTCCCTACGTTAATATGTAGGCCCCACCCTATACATGGTCCAATTGTGCGAACTCATATACAAGTGCTCAAACTCAACCTGACTGGCTTATTGGCTCTCACTGAAAGACGGAGACGGACGTTGCTACGTAGGTTCCACATCGCACATAACAAAATCATGTTGAATTGTAAAGTGCTGTGAGCTCTCCGGAGGAAAAGCGCTATATAAGTGCCATCTTTACTTACTTTACTTTAAAGCTCCTATTGCTCTTCCTGGCTGGCAGGAGTACGATGGCTATATAAGTGCCATCTTTACTTACTTTACTTTAATGCTCCTATTGCTCTTCCGGGCTGGCAGGAGTACGATGGCTATATAAGTGCCATCTTTACTTACTTTACTTTGAAGCTCCTATTGCTCTGAGCTCTCCGGAGGAAAAGCGCTATATAAGTGCCATCTTTACTTCCTTTACTTTAAAGCTCCTATTGTTCTCCCAGGCTGGCAGGAGTACGAGGGCCGGTGCTACCTCCCTGTAGACGAGAGGATGTCGTGGGACGAGGCCGAACACAAGTGTGTGGTCATGTACAACGGCCACCTGGCCTCAGTGCAGTCCGTCAGACAAGTCCGCTGGATGGCCGAACGCATGGACAAGAAGCCCTTCTGGATAGGTCTGTGCAACTCAATTGTTGTTGTTGTTGTTGTTGTTGTTGCCAGGCACAAGTTATGAGTTATTCACTCTTCAAGTGGTCTTAATAAACCTACAGAGCCATGGCAGTCTAGCTCTGCAACCTAGGACTGGAGGGCCTTTAAATCGGCCCCTTGTTCATGGAATTGTGCAATGTAGTCACAAAAACCCTCCGGACCAGCTCAATTAAAAAAGTATTTTTTTAATTTTTTAATTTTTTAATTTTTATTCTGTTACTCGTTGCGTCCACTCTAGATAGGTAGATTTTCCAACTAATCGCAAGTCGAAAAGTTTGCAGTTTCAAAATAGTTGCTAAGAGCTATGAGATAAATACAAAAGCCTCACTGCTTTCGTTTGCAAGTTTGCTTTAGCCCGATTTATCACCACACCGATGCCAGAGGTTGGAATTGGAGAAGGTTAATGAGGATTGATATTCACAAACTGCATTTGTCAATTTGGGTTCCATTTCCATCTCGTACGATAAGAGAAGATAATATCAAACTTTATTGTCCTTTGGTGTTGTACATCATGTAACTCTCTTTGAATGGCAAAGACACAAATCATTAATATCAGTATTTTAGCTTGAAATGAGTATCTTTTGAAAAATTACAAAAATTAATCTCACTGCCATACATCAAACACATTGAACCAAACCAAAACTCTACGGTAGGCTATGCTCATCTGAGACATAGAAACATTCTACAATAAATGTTAGGAATGATGATAATACATCATGTTACATTCTCACACAATCTAATAAATGCTGTTCTCATCAGGTCTGAACGACAAGGCTGTAGGCGGACAGTGGACATTCTCTAACGGAGCGCCGGTCAACTTCCTCAACTGGAAGGGAGGCAAGCCCAGAATCCGCAGACTTCCGCACAAGAAGAACTGCGTGATCGTGCGGAAGCGGTCCAAGTGGAGGAACAAGCACTGCAAGAAATACCAGGCCAGGTACATCTGCGAGTCCAACGCTCCCAGTAGGAGTCAGGACAGCAGCGGCAGCAGCAGAAGGAAGTCCAGGAAATCTGGGCATTCCCGAAGACACGCCAGAAGACAGCGGACCAACCAGAGGAAATCTGGAGACGACGGCTTCTTCTTCGGAGACTCTTGAGTGGTGAACGGTCACAGTGCACTCTGATTGCTCAGATGGGACCTTGCGGAAGCCGTTAAGGTATCAGGAAATGGATTGCTAGATGGGACATTGGTGAAGGCATTAATGTGTCAGGAATGTAACACACTATGTGACCTTGGTGAATGCATTAATGTATCAGGAAAGGAACGCTAGAAGGGATCTTGGTGAAAGCACTAATGTAGCAGGAAATGGAACATTAGAGGGGATCTTGGTGAAAGGATTCATGTATCAAGAATGGAACGCTAGAGGGGACCTTGGTGAACGCATTAATGTATCAGTAATGGAAGGCTTTATAGGGCCTTGGTGAAAGCATTTATGTATCAGGAAAGGAACGCTAGAGGAGACCTTGGTGAAAGCATTTATGTATCAGGAATCTAACACGCTATGGGGCGTATTAATGTATCTCAGATAGGACCTCTAATGTGTCAGGAATATAACACTAAATGAGACCTTGTTGAAAGCTTATTAATGTATCTCAGATAGGACCTTGATAGAAGCATCAATGTATCAGATTATAGCACTACCATTTCCAAGGGAAATACAGATTTTGAGACATCGAATGTGGTAGGGAAAAGGCTGTATCTTACTGTTCAATTCAACATAATTTTTTTTGTTACTCGTATTTCTATAAAAATGAGTTAGATGAAGAACACAAGTTTCCATTTGCCATAGTACCAAATGTGGGTGTTTTCCGCAGTTGATAGGCGATCTGAGCAACCATCGAGTAAGCAGATACATTTTAACTGCTCATGTCAACATGAACGTCGTCATGACTTTGTGTAAAAAGAAGCTCTATGTTGCATCACAACTCTGTGCTGCTGTGGGAGTATCCATTCTCCTGTAGTACAAAAAATAGGATTTGGAAAGGACCCCGCCTCCTGAGCGTGAGTGTGGACAATGAGTTCATGGTGGAACAATGGACGGGTAGCTTTTATGTCTTCACATTCATTGGCTAATCAACCGAGCATTTACTGTCGGTGTCAACTCTTGCAATGGAGACAAACATGAAGAAAAGAAATGAGACAGACACATTTTTCACGTTTAAGACATGACCTGCTTTTGTACCGTTGATGTGAGTGAGCAAGTGTAGGAGGAGGAAGAGGACAAAGACGACGAAGAGAAGGAGGAGCATTTCTGCCTCTAAAGTGAATACAGTTGTGCAGTCATATTACGGAGGAATATGTCATACTATGTCAGCGACATTTTGACCAAATATTGGTCAGGATTTATCGACGAACACAATGAGCTCCCCACCAAAATGATGGCAACGTTTTGCCGGTTTGTGATAGTGCGTGGACACTTTGGCGGAGGTTTATGGGCTGTGGAGCTGCTGGCTTCGTACTGGACTTTATGAATAACTAAGTTGATGTGACGTGTTTTACCATATCAATATTGTGCATGTAGATACGTCTATATATTGTGTGGCTCTTCCAGGAACCAGGGCAAGATGTGACCCACAGTCTTGTACAAACTCTCATTTTCTCATTCGGGAGCGTTGTGGACAGATTGGTGTACCATGAAGCTTGCTTGACTTAACCCAATTGACACACATGGTCTAAAGCAACAAAACAAAAAGACCGTGACTTTCTGGAGTTGCTTTTTGTTTGTTTGACATTCACCCCCTCCTCACCCCATGACGAGATAAAAACGTAACATTGTGCTGTTCCTCTGTAACCACATTGATTGATTGACATGAACCATGTTGTAACGGTTATGTTACATTTTCTGTTGTGTTCGTCATTTACACAGTGTGCATGCATTTTAACGAAAAGACATTGCTAACTGTTTGTCATAATTTACAAGTATTTTGTTTTAGTCTTATAGGGCATCACAAATAAACACACTTAGATAT
Source organism: Gastropteron pacificum (assembly GCA_031471215.1). Classification (NCBI taxonomy): domain Eukaryota; kingdom Metazoa; phylum Mollusca; class Gastropoda; order Cephalaspidea; family Gastropteridae; genus Gastropteron; species Gastropteron pacificum. Next base: position 6,871 of record JAUELK010165311.1, read on the forward strand.
TGCTCGATGGCTGAGCAAAAGATGATTTCATAATGAGCGAGAGTAAGAGATAGTTCAATTCAGTATTGAATGCGTCACAAATGACTCCAGGTGAAAGACAATCAAGGTGAACCATAGCAGGGCACTTAAGCAGATTATACAATATGACAAATCAAGGCACTTAACATCTTAACATAAAGAATCATCTTATCTTATCTTATCTTATCTTCTTTGAAACATCAGCTACATGTATTTCTAATGTGACCAAACTACGTTATCCCCATGAGACCATTGTCACAGAATTCATGTTTCACAATATAACTGTTTGTAATAATGTTAATATGATAGTATACAAAATTCATTTGCACTGACTGAAAATCATTAAGAACTGGACTCGATCAGGTGTAATATATTTAAGAAATGTGCCACTTGAGGAAGCCTACTGTACTTCTTTTTTTTTTAAACGAGTCAATCATACACTATAATAAGAAGAAGGACACACGTAATATAGTGTATCATCTCTCATCCCTAGCTGTCCCTCTTGTGTATGACAATTCATCATATTATGCCCAATTTTCATTTTGTCAAAACAAGTTGAATAGACTTGGCGTGTACACTTAAAGCAGTTTGAGATCTGAATAACCGACCTTACCGTCATCTATGTCATGTCTATATTTATGTACCATGCCCTCAAGCCATTGAAGAAATTCTTTTTTCCGTTTGTTTTATAATTCAAGAACTTAGGGAAGACAGTTGATATATTATAGTTTGTTTTACTAAGACGCCCCCAGTCCATTCTCCTTTGGACACATGATACATCTTAAAATACACATTAAAACATTCTCCGCATCATTTCAATGAGAAGCAACTTGCTTAATATCGGTGCAATTACAAATGTTTCCAGAAAATATTAGAATCTACAGGAAGTGAACATTGGTTTAGTGTATAGGTATTGCTTTTTATTGATACTGTCTGTGTTGTTATTTCTCTCTGTATTACACCTTTGGTGACATTATATGTAAACTGTTTCTTTAAAGCCAGTAACTCACATTTTCGAGATTGACTCTACAAATCTTTCTACATACGACCAACCATACGTTCACTATTCATTGCGCGCTGTTCCTATAGACCAAGCTTATAGATTCGGCTAGAGGATCAGGCTAAATTGGTGGAGCAAATGGATAGTTCAAGTTATACTTCGCGGTGATGAAGGGGTGTCTAAGTTTTCAATTGTTAGAATAACCTAATTCATAAACAGTTTGTTTCATACAGTTTCTTCTTCTTCTTCTCGATCACTCAGATGGGAACTCCAGTACTGATAGCGTAGCCGGCTGTCCTCTGTAGATCCTACAGGCTGATTTCATACAGTTTGACTAACATAGCGTCTGTGTCTATGTTGACCATGTACAAAGCATGTATATCACTTTAAATGTAAGATTATTTTTTCTTTGGCTCATCCTACATCTCGACTTGTTGATACTGTAACCATACTTCTCCTGGCCTGCCCCTGACCCTTCTTGTTTCCTTAAAATGTTATGATTGATCTATTCATCTTTTTTTCGTTGTACGGGAAGGGGCTGGGTGGTATTCCCTTTCGGCATGCTATTCTTTACTCACCATCATTGTAAAGTGTGAAAACATAATCTGAAAATGTGTTTTCGAATTGTGTGTTTAGATCTAAACAATGTAAAGCGCCAAAAGCTTGCTGTTGAGCGGTGAAATGCGCTATATAAGTATAGCTATCTTCATTGCCATCTAGCTAGACTTATCCTGAAATTCTGAACAGCAATTACCTTTGCATATTGATGTTACTGCATTTTGTTTAAGTTGTTGGAAACTTTAGATAGCTTACGTAATGAGCAATCAATAAAGCACTTGCATATATTTATTATTTCATTGACCTATCTACGTTCACGTGTATAACCCGTAGTCGATGTCAAAGACTGTATCTGTACATTTCTCTATGTATAGTCGGCAATAATGTACACATTTCCATCAAACCCTCTATATTTGTACCCCCATTTCAAAGCGAAACAATGACAGTTTCCATGGAGACGAGATATTTGTTTACAATATAATGCATATTTTTATTTCACACATTGCTGGTCCCCCGCTACTTTGCTGTTGTCTGTGTTGAGTATTTTAGCGTATAGATCAAAGATGTTAGAAACACTGGATACCCGAATCACTCGATACACGCCGTAACACTTTGAGATTCCCAACTTTAACGGCGAAATATTACTAACTTTGATTTCACTCTACTTTTTTATTATTCAAATGTGTTTATTGTACAAGGTAGGAGCCTACTAGCTTTGGCAGCCATGATATGCCGTTGTTTTCTTTTCGTTTGTTCCTTGTCGCAACGCAATTTTGTTTTCTTGACCTTTTAGTAGTTTTGAAATTATTCAACAATTCCCGCTTTAGCCATTATGGTTGTCTCGGAAGTGATAAAGTGTATCCAGTGATTCTAATCTCTTTGTCATAGACCCATCACCTTTGACATGCTCTGATTGTTGGGGATACACTCTGAGAACAAAGATGTTTTCTCAGACTCATGAAGATATGACAGAGAGGAAGCAAAGTGTCGGGTTCTTCTCTAGATATATAGATCTAGATGTGAAGAGCGGACACAATTTTACAACGTTCTTCAGTCTCCAACTTACCGAAAAAATACTGCCGATTCATGAGAAAGTAAGCTACCCACTTTGACATTAAAGATGAACTGGTATTCATCATTCTTCAAGAAATAGAAGAAAATGGCTTGCTGCATGTAGGGCATTGTTAATGCAAAGACACGATCTATTATCATAACAGATCCTAGGTCATTGTGAAGAAAATCACATTGAAAAAACCTGTGGTAGTGAAGACTGAACATAAGACTGAACAAAGTCAATTTGGCTAAGGTGTGAAAGCCGTAACTAAGCAACAATCTGCTTTGTATTTTTTTCAGGGAGCGATCATTGTGTACTGAAAAGTTCGGAGGGGTCAAACTTCACCTGCCATGCGACCACCACTGGTGAAATAAAAATCTTGACTATCAGAATGATTTGCAGATTTAAGTTGAGAACATTTCAACAACCAGCATGTGAATCTTTAAGCAATATTTTTCTACGTCAAAAACTCTACCTATCTGTTATTTCAAACCTTCTTCGTGACTATGATCCTAGTATCATATTATGCTGTACTTTACATGTCATGTTGATATTCCAAAGTAACGCATTAAACGTACTAAAACTGACTCTTTACAGCATTTTTCTTTTAGTAAAAAAAGAAAGAAACAAAGCCCCAACATCTTATCAAACGAATATGCATACATTATTACCGAAGTTCAATGATGAAACCATTATTTTTTCAATTTTTAGCACGTTTACTGATAAATCAATTCTGTGAGTGAGTAAGATTGGATTCCAAGGTAACTCATCAAACGTACCGATACTGGGTTTTTACATGATCCTTCTTTAAAAACAACAACAAAGCAGCATCATATCAAACAAATATGCATACAAATTATGAAAACATTTCAAAAAATAAATTGTTTCTTCAATCAATAGCACGTTTATTTATCAATCAGTACTATGCGTAAGGTGAGATTCCAAAGTAACGCTTTAAACCCACCGATACTGGCTTTTCCACGATGTTTCTTTCTTTTCTTTTTTTTAAACAGCAACAAGAAAACAAAACAAGAAAAAGACCACGCCCAAAGACATCGTATCAAACGAATATGCATGAATTATGAACACAGTTTTCAAATACAAAATCGTGTCTTCAGTGTATAGCACGTTTAGTGATGAATCAGCGCTATGGTGAGAGGGCCAGATGTCTTCGTGATGCTTCAAATACCTGGAAATGTTGTCAACTCAATGCTATGATTCATCTACAAAGGCAATAAACCTAGAATGTGTACCAGCCTTGAGACATCTGGTTTGTTTGTCTCTGTTTCGACTCTATTACTATATGTTGTTGTTGGTGGTGGTGGTGGTGGTTCTTGATCGTTCTGTTGTTGTTGGTGGTGGTTCTTGATCGTTCTGTTGTTGTTGGTAGTGGTTCTTGGTCGTTCTGTTGTTGTTGGTGGTGGTTCTTGATCGTTCTGTTGTTGGTGGTGGTGGTTCTTGATCGTTCTGTTGTTGGTGGTGGTGGTTATTGATCGTTCTGTTGTTGGTGGTGGTGGTTCTTGATCGTTCTGTTGTTGGTGGTGGTGGTTCTTGATCGTTCTGTTGTTGGTGGTGGTGGTTCTTGATCGTTCTGTTGTTGGTGGTGGTGGTTCTTGATCGTTCTGTTGTTG
>JAUELK010165422.1:0-11131 GCA_031471215.1 Gastropteron pacificum
CTGCTAAGCAACCACGCAAAGTCCAACATTAACAAGGAAACATAAAACATAAAGCAACTAATGTTCGCCAACTTGCGAACATAGCCCGACCCGGCCCCAACTTTTTGTTATGAAATCCAGAACTCTAATGTGATGATGGAGTAGGCCCTATATATATATAGACGTTCTATCAAGCCAGGGTGGAATCGAATCATCAACTCATTGACAACTTGATAACAATGAATAAGTGCCAACGTCTTCTCATTCTTGGGCTCAGAAAATAGGTCATCATAACTCATTTCATAACCCATGTCATAACTAGCCTAGCCTAGAGAGACTGAAGGTGCGTTGATTTGTCGAACTGTTGTTGTGGTTGGTGGATCAGCTGCTAGGCCTAGTGCTTACCTACTGGGCCAAAGGACTGCTGACTGACTGACTACTTGACAAGACGAGGCAGGGATATCTACCTAGTGAATGATGCCAATGATTGTGTAACTTTGTGTCAAGTCATGTATTTCTTTTAACACCCCGAGACTTCTTTGGTAGGTTAGCCTACGCAATAGTGCAGCTGATTGCTGATGGTAATGTTATGAGGTCGGGGTCACCTGAGGTCGGGATAGGCCTAGAGATCTCTTCTTCTTCCAATTTTGACTGCAGGACTTTTGCAATCGCGCAGTCTGTAATGCTTTGTTGAGGATTAAAATGCACACACCAGATGTTATTAAAGCATGATTTTTTATTCATGAAAATCTTCTTTTAAGAAAAAAGAAGAACCTTCTGACTGAGTCTATAGATCTAGATCTATCTAGAATAGGCCTAGACTAGATTGTCTAGATTCTAGATCTAATATTGTTAAACAAAGGGGGGAAATGAGTTGTTGTGTAGTAGGCCTAGATCTATCTAGTTGAGTAAACAACAATCTTAGTAGATCTTAGAGTTTGGATCTCTAGATTTTACCTTTGTACTTGTACATGTAGGCCTATTTGTAGGGCTAGGTAGCCTATCAACAGATAGGGCCTAGGCCTAGGCTCCTCCTATACTACAATATCAGAAGGTAGTCTAACTGTAACTCTTACAACTGTACACTACATGAGGCTCTTACTCTTCTAGGAAGACCCACTACTAGGCCTATTAGTTTACTAAAATGATACAGTGTACTGTGGTGTGTGTACACAGCCAGCACACTTCAATTTTGAGTCTCCACTCAGTCTCCAAGATTAGCTGGAGTCTAGAGATCTAGAACTAGAACTAGGCCCTATTCAAATGACAATGCCTTTGAAATGTGAGTCAGTTTTCTCTCAGTCTCAGAGATTTGTATCTTATGATATTGTTTTTATGGAGCTGATCTAGATCTAGAATGTTGTCTTTTATCTCTACATTAAGCAATAAAGCTCAAGTCCTAGTCAAAGATGATTTGAATGAAACATTGCCTTCTTTCTACTCCAATTCATTTCTAGATCTAGATTCTAGTAGTTGTTGTAAATCGTTTAGTTATATCTTTGGTTATATATAGATTATAATGAAGTACTACTGTTGTAGTAGTTGTAATAATAGTAAGCCCCTTGATTTTGTAGTTAGAGAAGCGGTAGCATACCTACCTTACATTTGAAGATCTATCTAGGCTATAGACATGGAATAGGCTACATGAATACCCTAATCCTTGTCATATTGAAATCAGTCAGTCAATCATCATGAAAACCTGAATCAGGACTAGGCGTACAAATGTATTTTGCTTTTAGATTTAGAAATGAAATGTTGTAGCTGAAGTGATAGAGGTCCATTTTGTAGCTCACATAGTTTTTGTAAAATTAGTATAATTGCTAATCATTGTTATTTGTTGTATGTCTCTCATTCATAAGGAACAAGCAATGGAATGTAGAGACCTGGAGCAGTAGCAGCTTGTCGAATTCTCCCCTCTGACGCAAGTGACTGGACTTCATTTGGATGTATACTCCATTCGTATCTGAACTCTCCACATCACTATTCAATATTGTTTGAGGAGATAATGCCCAGCAAGCAATCAAGACAAATTATTTGACAAAACAGTGGTGTATTAGATGCTCTAGTGTTAAAAAGATAAAGTTCCTTTCGCAGAATCATGAGCTGAACTTTGTAATGGAAGATGACAGTTGATGGCTTTGCATGGAGCAGTAAAAGTTGTTGTTGTAATGTGAATGTGACTTTGCAGGTACATGGGTATTTATGTCATGGATGCCCAGGGTGTGTCATTCAGTGTGACATGGCCTCTGCTGGGGGTGGGAGCATTTTCCCTCCTTCTCTCCTTTTGCTTCTGCTGTTATCTGTGGAGGTATGTAAAGTACAAACACAAGTAATGTACATGTACTCTATACTGTGCTACAACAAATGAACATTTTTGGTCAGAATATCACCCACATTTTTTTTCTTATTTGTTTTTGTAGATAGCCTACACATTGTTTATGTTTTCTTTCAGAGGTATGGAAAGCTTTGTAAATGACTGACAAAACAAAATTGTCAAATTTAACTTGTGAGGATTCAAAGAGTATGAAGTCTGACCTGAAACAGACACATACAATACATTCAACTTGAAATTAAAAGAGCAACTAGATGGCTTACCATTTAAAGTAGCAGTAGACCATTTTTCATTTTTTTAAAATTCAACTCTTAAATTGTAGTGGCTTCTCAAGTAATATTTTATGGCTTTACAGTGATTTCTTGAACTTGCCTTTTAAGAATCCCCATTGAAACAAATTCTGTCAGTCTATGCTGAGAAAAAAAAATGCCTGAGACATCTTCATAATATCATTTTTAGCTTTCACTTTGACTTCAAATTGTAAGGTTAAATCCACATCAAAGTATGAAATATTTTATTAAGGATGTCCAAAATATTGTATTTCAGACTAAAGAGAAATGCCTTGACAGAAGATAGAGGTTATGTCACAGTGAGTTGAATTTTGAATTTGTTCAATTAACAATTCAACTACATTGTTGAACTCCATGAATTGGTGTCCAGTAATGCATGTTCTGTGTCATGGCCATTCACTCTACATTTGTATTGTTCTTACATTTTTAACTACATGTAAAATACACTTTCTGCTATTTAATCAATGCACTTTTATTTTATGTTCATGTTTAAAAAACATGATGTATATTGTGTATTGTTTTATGCTGCATATTGCTAAGTGTTTTGGGCTTTTGTACACCTGAGAGAAAGCGCTTTAGAAAAAGTAAATAGTATTCATTAAAAATGACCCTAGAGGTCTTTTAAATTCAAAAGCAGAAAAATTACTTAAATATGTTCCATTTTTCCTACCGAACATCAGGAAACTAATTCATGTTTCTGCAGATTGGTTCACCCTGTCAACATAAGAGGACATGGTTTCTGAGCATTGGTTACCTTAAAGTGTACCGTTAACTGTTGTATTGAACCAGATAAACATGTTGATTGAATTTGATCAGAAATAGGAATTTATTGTGTCCCCACCATGTACCTAAAGACCAATACTAGTGTCTTCAAGTCATAACACATCTGTACTGATCTACCAATTAGTGTTTGATTCTATTCTATGTGTGTGTTCACAGAGGAAGTTCAAGACAAATTCAAAGAATCAAACAAATGAGGTATGTAAAGTAAAATTACTGTGGCGGATTAGCTCTGTCGGTAGCGTGCCAGACTCCGGATCCAACGACCCCAGGTTCGAGCCGCACCCCACCCAGGTGTAAAAGGGGTACCAGGCTATAGACATGTTTCTGCGCCTCATAGGCTGCCTGTACTTGTGTTCAATGTTACATTTAGGGGGCATTTAGGACATGGGTCGTGTGCCAGTTTTCATGGCTGTCCACTCCCGTCCTATCGTGAAGACAGATGCTAACACATTAGTCTCACCTCTCATACGATCTAGCTGTGTTGCTAGGGGTGTAAAACAAAAACTAAAAAAACAAAAGCAAAACACTTACAGAAAGAGATAATACAAAGTTGTATATGTTTTACTGATAACATGCAGCTGAAAAATGTCTTTTGAATAATTAGATATCAGACATTTCGTTTTGTTCTTCTCAGGTTTGTCCAGTTTGTTTGGAAGACTTCAAGTTGAGAGAGTCTATTGCAGTGTGCACATGTCACCATGGATTTCACTCCAAGTACGTTTGCACTCTTGTGGGTCCATATCCATTATGGAACACTTTTCTGTTCATGCGTAAATATACCGTGTACATGTAAATCACATTCTACGTCAATCTATCGACTTCAAAATCAGACAACAACAAATGTTTGGACAATGTAAAAATACATTGTTACTCATCTTATATTATGTCAACTAGATCAGATAAAGTAAGGACATTAGATCCCAGTGAGCCAGCCCTTTTAAGGGCTGGAGAAGATGTTGATTTTCCCCACACATTTGCATAATATAATATGCCCATGTGCATATGAGTTTTAATTAGAGATTTATGTAAATCTATGTATTTAAAATACTTGCCTGAATACTGCCAAAGCCTATGACGACCACTCAACAAACTTCGCTTAACCAAATCATCTTTTTTTTTTAAATTCAAAAATCTGCACTCTACACATTCAGAATGTAATTTCTTTTTCTCTATTCCACAGGTGTCTAACACAATGGCTAGAGCAAAAGAACATTTGTCCTCTCTGCAAAGCTCGGGTTCAAAACCTCGCCCGTGAAACAACTGGCCTAATCAGGCCTTCCACTTCATCTAATGTATGATACTCAGGGTTGTCATTTGATGGCAGCTGTGCTACAACCACTGTGACAGGTTGATGTGAATCAACTTGTTGGGAATGTGCAGTTTCATTCACAGACTTGGTGTAAATCCTTGTGATGTGTAGTTAACAGTGGAGTCCACATAAGATATACTCGCTATAGATAATATTCTTGAACTTTTGTTCTGGTCCCAAGGAGTGTTTATTAAGCGGACTTCACTGCATACTATTAACATGCACAGATTTCCCAAGAGTGTTTTTAAATTCAAGTTTATGATGTCAGAATCATCATTGTCTGCCGTTGTTTTTTCAAATCACCTTGTTGCCAAACTCATTGTTACAAAATTGTCAGCAGGATGTGACGATACAGGGTTAACATTCAAATGTAGTGGCTTTGTTCATTATACGGTAAGAGAAAACTTAGCTTGTAAACAGCTAAATCCAGAATGCTGCTCTGAGATACCATGGTGTAACTGTGCAGCCAGGGGGCTGTGTAGTGTATGGTAACATTGTAAACACAGTAGGCCTAAACATTGTTCATAATAATGATCATGTGATCCCAAGCCCGCACATAGGCATCAAAACAGAATAGAGAGATCAGATCCAGCTCAGCACTTGAACAACACACATCGACTGGGACACAACACTACTACTATAAATATAACCTTTATTGGGTTGTATTGTATTTTATGGATGTGTCATTAATGAAGAAAAGTTGTGACTTTGTATCATATTATATCATGTTACTTTGGCCTTGAGTACTTATGAAGCATCTATGACAGATTCATTGATTTCACCTTTCACTCACCATTGTCCCCCTTATGTTGTCCCTCAGTAGGTTTATATGGTTGGTGATGGATTGTAAAGTGTCTGTTGGAGTGATAATTCATGTAGTATTATGAATATTGATAACATACATTTTGCAAAGCACACTGAGCTTATTGTATAGCGACAAGATGTGCAATTGCAATGTCATCCATTATCATTTTGTAAATGATGCTGTTAATCTTCTCCACGCCTCGTTACAACTCTCTTAAAATCGGGAATTGACCCACCAAACTCCAGGAATGCCTCAAGCGATCTTTATGAAACTTATTATTTTAGTCACTTGATCACAAGAATCAATCAATTATTTTATTTTTATTTTTTCCCCACCACACCCCAACCAAGTACAAAGTCAGTATCAAGATGGCTTAAAAGACCCTGTGACTCTATTATAAAGAAACACGATATTTCCTTATTATTGAGTCACTGTGTCTCAAAGACCCCCAAGGCGCTCGGCGTGGGGGTCTTCAGGAAAGACCCAGGAGAGACCCCAGAGGCGCTCGGCGTGTGACTCTATTATAGAAAAATACGATATTTCCTTATTATTGAGTCACAGGGTCTCAGAGACACCTGAGGTGCTTGGCGTGGGGGTTTTCACGGGAGGCGGAAAAGGTTGATTATTGGGTATGTTCAGTCCTCAATAGTGAAAATCAGGTGTAGTTTTGAAAGATACAGAATACCCTAGATATGTATGCCTTATAGTACATTTTGCAGAACTTTCCAGAAACTATTTAGCTTACTTTTAAGTAAAGGGACTCTTTAAGTCGTGTACAAGTTCTGAAGAGTTTCTTTTAGTATGCATAATAATACCTGTTGTCAATTTAAGATTTAGTATAATATGTAGTTCAATATTAAACTTTTACTTTTACTTTCTTCATCAACTATCTAAGAAATCAGGGACTTCCCACAAACTCAGTTATCACTCTTGTTACTGTATAGCCGCTAATGCAAACTTACTTTGGTGCCTTCTCTTTGATATTTTTCCAGATACTCTTTTAGATCTAAGCCTTTGCATAATAATATCTTGCTTATGGCTCTATAGAAAACCTACTTTTATTCAGAAATTGCTCAACATTGAAAACCCCACCCTTTACATGTACATTATATCAGATGGGCTTATTTGCTATTGTTAACATTATATCATTGTTTTTCGCTTACATAGCAATCTGCTGTTTAGCGTAAACAAACAACTTAAGGTAGTTGTGCTGTGCAAAAGCTTCACTATTATATTAAAATGTATTTCTTCAATTTGGCCCCCTCTGACATTTGAACTATTGCATTTTATTTTATTTTAAATACTCAGTTGTAGTTTATTTATCTTTTTACCATCAACAAGCTCAACTGAAGCTGACAAAAGCTGTTTGTTTATCATAGGAATTCAAAACATGTTCATCATGTAGTGTGTTTGCCTATACATTGTATACATGTATATCAAAACTCCCTTTTCCTGTTGTCTTTGCAAGAAAGAGTAAATTGGGTATTACACGTTTGTACTACACAGATCCAAGGGTAAAGTGTATGTGGCACAATCCCTACTATTCATTTCATAAAGAACCCCATATCACATTACTAATACTAACAATATTACTGTGGTTGAACCTATGGTTCTATAACTAGATAGAAAAAGGATTTGTAAAGAGTAAAGCAGGACAACTTAACAGAGAAGTGTTTATTATGTACATATTGTTTGAAGTGTGCTTTGTCTGTACAATCCAAGTCACTCCCTGTCAGTTTTATACATGAGATGAGCACATTGTATTGAGCTTTCTGCTTTTTTTCATAAGTTAGCTGTTGGTTATGCAAAGTTTATGTAACTGTCATGCCATCTATCTTTCTGGAGGCTTACATTCTGGTATTACATAATCTGTATTACATTACTGAGTAAAACTATGTATGCTTCCCTTTTTATGTCAGTAAGAAATATTACTATCAAGTTAACTCTTTGCATAGTTCTTGGTATTTTTCAATCAGTCATGTTGTAGACCATACTGAAATAGAGGCAAGTTAGAAAAACGACTGCTGTCAAAACAAAACAAATTCAATATCCCACCTGACCACATCCACATAGGATATCAATCCTTTGAGACATGCAGCTAAATAGATAGAAATATGTATACTGTACGTGGCAGACTAAATGTTCTTGAGTCAGGATAGCGAACTAAGGCTGTAAGTTTTCTGTAACATTGTTGAAATTGGGAAGGATTCAAAACCTATGTCATTTTGTATAGACAGATTTATTGTAATGAAATTGTAGTTGTGACAACATTCATTGTGATTGTATTCATTCTTTTAAAAAAAATGTTTTTACATTGACAAATGTGATGATGTCAATGAAACATCTCAGGGTTATTGTACAGCCCTTGTAATGGATGAGCATAAGGGGAGGTACTCACTCTGCTATGTACTATAATTCTATGTACATGTACTACAATTAAGAGCTATTGATAGAGTTGACCCTATGTCAGGTGACCACACATGAGCACTGCTCTTCTTGCGTAACCACGCCAGTTGTTGTTTCGTTAGTGTCCCATGAACTCGTCTCTGATGTACTCCTTGAGGAAAATAGATGTCTCTTGTATATTGTCATCCATCGGCTTCATGTTATGTCTGTAACTAATGTAAATTGTTACAGATTCTTTTTGAGGAATATAGGCTATTGTTCAGCCTTTTCTGCTTTGTCCACTTTTAAAAAGATACACATAATTCATGCTTACCTGAGTCTTTCAAATGGATGAATGAGAAGAAGAAAAAGAAGAAAGATTTGACAAGATTTTTATTTACTCTAATTTGAAGGTCAACTTGAGTTGTCTAATTTGTGTCTTCAGATGAAATTGTGATGAATACTTTTTGATTAACAATGTTGCACGAGTATTGTTTTTACTGTACATTGTATTGCACATATAACACTTGTTCATCTTCATTCTCGGAAAGTATGTTACTTAGTTTGATAATTTTGAATTTTACTTGAGGTGAAACTAAAATGGCTAATTTCTTGGAACAGTGTATATGACTTTGTACACAATTTTTACTACCTTAATTTTATTTCTCTTATGATGTTTTTTCTAACATTTTTTACTTTTTTGCCATCATAGAAACCACTTGTACGTGATATACACTCATGGTTTGAACATGCTTGTATGTGTCTTGTACATTATCAAAATTACATGGATATTTTCACATTTCTTATGTTAATGTTTATAAGATGAAGTTGACTCTCCCAGATAAAAGACATTCCCCAACTAACACTTGTTAATGGCTTTTGTATGTATGTGTGTATGTGTGTGTTGCGCGCCCGTATGTGTGCGTGTGTGTGTGGTGTTGCTGCGTTCGTTTTCATTCAAATGTACTGGTTTGTTTTGTTGTTGTTATTAGTAGGTTCTTAGCGGAATCTGAAATTATGAATACAAGTGATCTGAGACTGAGAGTCAAAAGAATACACAGTGGCATATAACATAGACCTGTACAAATACTGGGCTGTATTCTATACATTTTAGAGTCTGAACGCTATGTCAGTACGACAGCTACAGTAATCAATTGGCGAAGTTATCCTATATAAAAACAGTCAATGTCACCAATAATAGTTTTTCCACAACACACACACACACACTCGCACAGCGCCCACACACATTTAAAAAACCCAGTTGTGTTGTGTTCATTTGTTTATCCATCATTTGGTACAGGTCATGAATAGTATCATTACTTTTGCATTTTTTTTTTCGTTGAAAAATAGAAGTGGGAGGAGCTTCTTTCATAATGTCATTGTTATAACGTTGTGGGCGGGGCGAGTGATGATAGGGGCGGGACTACCTGTGCGCCAGCGTGTATCGGTTTTCACGGTGTAGGGGCCTATAGGTGTGGCAACAGACAGAGTTGAAGAGTTAATGACATCAAAACTGCGACACCTGTTTCCCCAGGCCATTGAAGACCTGGCAGCTGCCGCCATAATGCCATGCTAATTCAAGTCATATCATATTTGTGTGTCTGAATATACGACCAAAATTCATTGTAAGGCCGCTCCGACCACTGCGCTAATGGATAGAATGAAAGGATGAAATGCATTAACGGTAGACTGTGTTATATTATAATTCTATTGTGGTTGAGTGCGTTATGTAGGCCTGCATGGCTGTATAATATGACACATCAGGGAGCTGTGTAATACGGAGTGTGAACTATGAAGTAATCCAGCCTACCAGCAGAGTTGGCCTAGGCCTATAGTATAGTATTATAGTATTACTAGTGGTTAACCCATTCTACGAATGGGGCAGGGAGAAAGTCCATTTTAGAAAGAATGAGTTATCGGGTAGAGCCTTTAAAAGAAATTCAAGATATTGGTACCTGAGTACATGACGTAGTTATCACTTGAAGAAAAGAACATAATTAGTTATCGGCTGGAACAAAAAAAGAATCTATATAAATAGACAAGCCGGAAAATGATAATTTATCATCTTTCGCCAATTAAAAAAAAGGTGGAATGGAAGAAATCCGACGATGTCACATTGTCATCACACAGTTTAATTGTTTACAAATTGTTATAACTTGGTTACTTATTCTTATTGCACAAAGCAGAACGAAAGAGGAACTGGTGAAAACCGCATCCATTTTGGTGCAGTATTAACGGAGGAGATCTGCTTTGAAGTTCAAAGTTTGCCTCTTACTTATAAAGATTACAAGTAATATACGCAAGGCCTGGTTACGCTATTGTTTGCAGTCAGTGCCTTGAGATTGTCTTGGTTTATAATTATCAAGAAAGAATACACTTTGTGTGTGTGTTTTTTGTTGTTTAAAGAAATTGTACCCATGTTCTGAGAGGTGCGTTCATTACTGTTCGTGTAAATTAGCTACAAAGCGCACTGTGATTAATAAAGACCAGAGGCCTGCGCTATAGATGCTAACAATTGTCATTATTAGACATAATACCGATATCATTAGTATTCTTTTACTTTGTCCTTAGATACAACGAATGGGGACTGCGATGCGTAGAGGCGCGTCCCCTGGGTGGCAGATAAGGGTAGCGTCGAAGGGTGCCATGAACCAACACAGTCTAAGTAAAGACTATAAACAATACTACGTAGTATTATTTAAAGTCTTTGGTCTAAGCAAGGACACCCCGAGAGAAAAACCCTGGCCCTCCAAGTCTGGGGGTTGGGCAGAAAGAGTTGATACACAGAACGATACAAATAAACACCACGACTCGTTGACAAGCTTACGTACCGGTAACAAGATACAATGATTGAAAACAGTTTTATCTACAGAGATCTCCAGGGTCCGTAACAACACCAATTACATGAAATGAAAGTATAACCAGAGACACAATATCATGTAAACGAGATGTAACTTGCCATAGCGGTCTATACTAGAAAAACGCATTACTGCTAGTGGCGGTCAGCACACATCGCGGCCATGTGCTGTTAATTCTTAGAGAAAGAGGGAGGGTGTGTGTGGGGGGACGGGGATGGGGGATATGTGTGCAACACCGTAAGCCATAACTGTGTTGGTTATTCGTGAGCCTTTTTATCTAGAGAGAAAGTGGCAAGGAGTGGGTAAAGGTGGGCATTACGTGTGTGTGTGTGTGTGTGTGTGTGTGTGTGTGTGTGTGTGTGTGTGTGTGTGTTACCGGCGCTATGTGAC
>JAUELK010165533.1:0-11128 GCA_031471215.1 Gastropteron pacificum
TGTCTGTCTGTCTGTCTGTCTGTCTGTCTGTCTGTCTGTCTGTCTGTCTGTCTGTCTGTCTGTCTGTCTGTCTCTGTTTCTCTCTCTCTCTCTCTCTCTCTCTCTCTCTCACACACACTCTCTCTCTCTCTGTCTCTCTCTCTCTCTCTCTGAGTGTAGATAGTGACTATAGTCTATTGTCTCTTAAACATCCAAATGTTCAATGGTTACATTATTAAATACCCATTGTATTGTGTACAAAAGGCTCAAGAAAAAATGCACTATATCAATTGGCTATTGTTATTCTTATTCTTATTGTTGTTATTATTATTATTATTATTATCATTATTATCATTATTATTATTATTATTATTGCAGTCTTGTCATTATTATTGTTGTTGTTATTATTATTATTATTATTACAGTATTATCATTATTACTATTATTATTTTTACTGTATTATCATTATTATTGTTGTTGTTACTATTATAATAATTATTGTTATTATTATTATTATTATCATTACATGTATTATTGTTGTTGTTGTTGTTGTTTCCAGGAGCGTAACTTTAGCACAGAGATCAATGAGCTAGTGAAGACTCTGGTCCCAGCCACTCGGCACTTGTGGCAGAAGGTCAAGATCAAGATGTTGCCCACCCCTGCAAAGTTCCACTATGTCTTCAACTTGCGTGATTTGTCCCGCATCTGGCAGGTGTGTTGTTGTTGTTGCTGTTGCTGTTGTTGTTGTTATTATTGTTGTCTTGCTAAAACGCTACATTGCATTGATTACTTTTTCTGGGAAAGCCCAAGCAACGCATTCTACGTCGATCATTTAGGCCGATAGTTTTGATTCTAAACATGTCTTCTGACACTTTTACCATTCACCCCCTCCCATAGAATTATACTTTGAATTTTCAGATTTTCAGTGTATAAGAAACCAGCATTCAATTCTCTTTCAGAAAATGTATACTTTTACATACTTTCCTTCACAAATAAATTCACTAGGTTTGTTTCTCTGATGTAACCTCCAAACCCCTCTTCAGCGCACTGAAATTAATCTGGGCCAAGTTTATTTATTTATTTGCATTTTCGACTTTGCTTGAGTAGCTCAAGGTGCTAAATAGGCTGGGCTAACTTATGTATAGTGAGAAGTTACAGTGTACCAATACCTCCCCATAGGGCATGCTGATTTCCACCAGCGACGTTGTGGCCAACACTGGAGTTCTGATGTCCCTATGGAAGCATGAATGTTCCCGAGTCATTTCTGACCGCTTCACAGAGCAAGTGGACAAAGATTGGTTTGAAAAGACTCTCAGACAGGTGGGCGCTTTGTGTGGTTTCTTACTTTGAGTTTTACACTCTTAATGACACAATTAGGTCAATTAAGATAAAGATATAAGATGAGATAAGCTTGATTAATCCTTTAACAGGGAAATTTGGTTTGGCTGTATTTCGTAACATTCAGACTCGATAAAGTGATTTCTTCTATCTGCCTTTCTTTGTTTCCCCCTCCACCATGCCCTGTAAGAGTGTCTTCACAGATCCTGATCATCTGATGGTCCAGATCCCATAGAAGTTCTTTCGCCAGTGGATTTGTGCGCCATACAAATGACTCACTATTTTTTCTTTGTAATTATCCCTAGTCACAGTATACTGTGCTGTATTACAGGTGGCAGAGGAGGACTGTGGCTCTGCCATGGCTAATGCAATGGAGAATGAACCCTTCTTTGTGGACTTCTTTAGGGATGCTCCTGAGCCCACAGGTAGGTCATTCTAGTTTCACACATTGATAACTCTTTGGAGATGATAACATTGATAATATATCAATGTTAACATTTATAACTCTTTGGGAATGAGTAGCCTACTAGATTATTCTAAGTCAAATCTATCTTATGGAGGACACTCATTTTGATGTTGCTGACAATGTCAATCTAATGTGGTGCTGATTTTCTCCTGACTTGAATTTTAACTTACGACCCCTTCACTGTGCATAGGAATCTGAGAAGATTGGAAGACAAAATAGAATAAAGAACTTGGCTGCTGTTATAGTTGAATCTATGCATGAACAATGGAAATGGCCTGACATATCTTGTCAGTGCTATTGTCTAGTTAAGCTGGTTTCTTAGCATCACTGAAATGCTAAACTTAAGATTTCACAGGCATGTTGCATTAATCCTAGGCTTTCACAGTCTAAATTATTTCATATAGAATTATGTAATATAGATATCAATATGAAGTTGCAGGTCTTATACATTATGCATTTATAATTCCAGGAATCAATGATCAACCTGAAACTGTGCAAGCATTTACAAATTATTTTCTAACCTTACATGTATATGGTGTAGGTATTCATGGAGTAAAATCTGTCATATTTCAAATAAGAATTATTTGTTGGTTAGTCTCTTTATATTTCTGCTTACTAGAGAGGATTTACTTGACATGTCTTTAGTCTGTTTTAGTATTGAGCATGTGTACTTGTCACAGAACAGCAACATTTAGAGTGTATACATTGACATGTAGAATTACAGTCATTGAAGAGCTGTCACATTTTAAACATGTTTCAGAGATGGGGATTTTGCGGAAGCTTCCACATATGCAGATTTTGTTCATTGGCATAGCTTTTTGTTTAGTATAGTTCATGTAGTCTGTACACAGAAAATGTTTTGATTCGGTAATGTTGCGAAAAAAGTTGCTGCTTTTTATTTTTCAAGACAGTCCCCATCCCTGATGTTTCATCTTAAGAGCCTACATTTGCATGTGTCTGTGCATTAGTAACTAGGCAGCATGTGTCTGAAATGATGAAAAGAACAAAACCTTTCTTTATGAATGGTAACAGGAAAAAAAAAAAAGAAGAAACGTAATCGTAAGTGAGAGGATTGACGTTGCTATGTCACTCTGTGTGATCACAAGATGTTGGCTGTTGTTTTTTTCAAATGAATAGTTACTGTATATCACTGTTTATCACAGTTGGTGAATTGAAGCCACCTGGTAAGAATAAATGGTCACTCTATACAAATGTATTTGTACAGTATTTAGATTAGATCACCTATTGACACATGACAAACTGAATCTGAAAGTATTCTTTGTCTTGCATGGTCATATCACAAACAAAGGTGTTAAATGCATGTTGTTGTCTTATCTTGTTGATCCAATGTCTATGTAATAGTAAGAAGAATGTAGGTCTTCATGAGGTGCTGAACCCTCACGTAAACAGGCTCAAAGCGCCATTCAGACGCTCATCTGAAGAGCTTACATATGTTGTCTTCACAGTTAGCTGCATTTTGTACTTTTTCACAACTTTCTCACCTCACATAGGTGTAAAATGGGTACCCGACTATAGACAGTGTTAGTATGTTGGTATGAGCGCTGGGCGCCAATTAAGGCAACACTACCAGTATGCCTCCCACGTGGTTGAGATGAGAAGGCTCTGAAATGAATCAGGTCTGTTGGGGTGATGTAACCCTTTGAGGCTGAACTCCCGGTTGACCAGGAATAACCTAAACCGCTCTATGATGGAATGCTGGTACAGCGGTATTAATTAGCTTAGTCATCTTGTACATTTGCTCAGGAGGCCAGGTACGCTGGCCATTTTGGGTCAGGGGTCAAGGCTTAAAGGGTTTACTCTAGTACAGGTATAAGGCAATTTTCAAACAGACTCACAGATCCACAATAGAATAGTCTTTGATTGGGTCTCAAAACAAAAACAATTTAAAATAGAAGTTAGAAGCATTGTGTTATATTGAACACACATGCGGTTAACATTACACTAGATAAACATGTAAGCATACAGAAATTATCACAAGACACTGTCACTGTATTGTTTATAAGGTTTAAAAAATAAATAAATCAGTTGTGACAATTTTCTTTGCCCAACAGCAAAATGTATTGGCTTAATGTGTTGTGAAGTTCACATGTCAAATCATCAAAATGTTATTGTAATATGTTATTGTAATATGTTAACTGGAGACCCCCCCCTCTCAGTACATATATTATGCAACTACTGCAACCATACATTCACTTCCTCTAAAAATAGTGTTGTCTGATCTATGAATAGAAACATGTCCTTAAACAGGGATTATGCCTGAATATGATAACTTGTAGCATTGTTGTTTATAAATCATTCATGTTTTGCCAACACAAAGGATTTCTCAGTGTATAACAAACCTTTTACACTTTGTTGGATTTTGGTGTGATAAAAATGCAATTCAGTAAACATTACAAAAGAGAAATATGTACAGAAATTACCACAAGACACTGTATTATTTATAAGTTTAAAACAAACTAACAACAGTCCCTTATAAAGCTCATGTTGGTGTACTAAATAGGTGAGGAGGCCGATGATGCTGACCTGGAGGCTCCGAAAGTCTACGAGCCGATCCCGTCACTGCAGGATTTGGCAGACAAACTGTCCACATACCAACAGGCATACAATGAGACTGTCCGAGGCAGTGGCATGGACATGGTCTTCTTCAAGGTTGGTTGATAGGTTAATAGTGGATTCGTTTAGTTACACTTCCAATAACTTAGAATAAAAACATTTTTTTTAGAAAATAAGCTTTTTTTTAGATCAGAAACGTTTTTTTTAGAAAACAAACTTTTTTTTAGACATGCTTATAAAACTTTCTCTTACCCCTACTTCCCTCTCAAGGATGCCATGACCAACTTGGTGAAGATTTCTCGCATCATCCGCACACCTCGTGGCCACGCCCTACTGGTGGGTGTGGGAGGCTCTGGCAAGCAGTCTCTGACCAGACTAGCTTCCTTCATTGCTGGATACTCCACCTTCCAGATCACGCTGACCAGGTGTGTGTGTGTGTGTGTGTGTCTGTGTGTGTGCATGTGTGTGTGTATAAGTCTATGTGTTGTGTGCATGTGATAATGATAATAATAAAGTCTATTTCTATAGCGCCTATCAAAAAAGCTCTAGGCGCTTTACAATAAAAATACTCAGGCACCATCACAAGTGAAATATATAAATATGTCAGAGAGAGATAGGTAGCTATGATTTAAATGAAACTGTCTTACACAAAACTGACTTCAACTTGGAAGTGTATGTGCCTGAATGTGATATGTAGTACAGTCAAACTTGCTTGAGTAGCCACTTGTTTTTAGCATCCACCTGCACTAACAGCCACTGCTTCTCAAAGACCTTGATTTTTTCTCTAATTTTGTTATGCTCTATGCCGCTACCTGCCGAACGCGTCCGCGGACAGTGATTTCTTGTCCAAATGACCTCAAGCTCTGTTAACTTATTCACTACCAGCTAATTGTCAACCTGTGACCAGGTTTTATAAATAAAGAATTAGTGCGATGACGCTCAGAGCGGCTTCTGGTAACGATTGGAGAAACTGCGTGCCACTCTGAGTGGCTTGTGGAAGCGAATCAGATAAGAGCGTCCAGTTGCCCGCCCCATTGTGCTTTGTCTCTCATATTCACCCTGGCAGTCTTGTTCGCTGACCACACCCCCCAGCCTGTCAGTCAGGGGCTCCGCTCATTGTATGCTCATATCTACTGCTAGTTGACTGGGGTGGTGTGTCTACACCTCACTGCACACCTGCTTATAGACAATAGGTTGATCACATCACTAGATTGACGCGTGCTGAGCCATTTACTTTACGGAAGACAGGAAAGAGGATGGCTGAGAGACACACCCTAGAAAATGAGACATCCATAAGGCATTTGAAGTTCTGGCCTAAGGCATCTTTGGCAGTCGATTTGCGCCTAACTCTTTGGGCATTAGTCATCTGTTAAAACAAACAAAAACAATATGGACTAACAATGAGTTTAGAGTCGGAAATCCAACATTGAGTGTAACTATTGAATTCCTAATTTGGGCAACCATCGTTTTATATTGTTGAGAGCACAGGTGGGATTGTTTTGTTTTTCTTTCAACTCAATACACTCTACACGTACCTTGTTGGCCTAAGCAGCCACCTGTGGTAAGCAGCCATCTTTGGCCATGATCTTGAGTGGCCACTTAGAGCAAGTTTGACTGTATAAATAACAATAGATAGATAGTGACTGTAAAGCACTTTTAACTTGTTGTAGAGTGGGGTAAAGCGCTATCTATTATTGATATGTATTAGGTTTCTTTTGTTTCTTGGGCTGGATAATGTAATGAATTATTCAAGTATCTTTTTGTTCATTAGAAGACCAGCTACAAGTAAATCCACTTTTAGTGTACTGCTTGTTTGCAAGTTTATGTAGAAAATGTTGTCTTTTATGTGGACTGCAGCAATGAACAAAGGTTTGTGACAATATTGAGTGTTGAAAGCAATCAGCAGTCACCTTAGCAATATCAAAAATTGTTTTGAATTGTATTTTGAAATATTGAGAGGGGGGGGAGGGGGGGGGTGGGGAGATCACATTTAATTTGTTTTTTGTACCTGCTATCTTCTCACTTTGTTATATGGTCAATTTGCCAGCTTGTGTCGCATTGAAATATCTTGTTAGTTAAAAGTCACTTGCTGTGTACACACTCTTTCCATTGAGCCCAAAACATAGATCACATCAGTACCAGAGTTCATGGCTCTGAAAAATAGGATGATTATATGTGTTTGTTGTCATCATGAGAACAATTCAAGGGGAAAATGGGATACCAGGCTATTTGGCGGAGAGACTACTTGAACTAACATAACACAATATTATTATTACTGAAGGAGAAATCTCCTGACTAGATATCACTATCACAGCAAACTAGTGGTAAACCTTACAAACAAAGCAAACCACCACAGCCCTACAACAATAATTGCCTTCACCTTACTAACAGTCATAAACTTCAAGTGTAGCATGGGGGAAAAGCTCGTTCACAATGCAGTTGTCTTTGCATGTTTTAAACAACTTCTTTGCATGTTTGAGAGAACTCAGTATTTTTCTTCCTTCTCCATTCATCAACGGATTGATCACGAAGATACTTACTTGAATCAAAACTACATTCTGTCTTCCTATGTCTACATGGTCTATTTAACTCTTCAGCTCAACAACTTTAGTCTACACTTAGTTGTACATTCAACAACACTAAATGTTTACCTTATTAATGAAAACCAAACCACTTGCTGCATCATCAGAACTCTTATTGTCTTTTATTGAAAGCAAACTAACTCAAGACGACACATTAATATGCATAAATGCACATGTACAAGAATTAAACATCACTGTAAATCACAAGACGCCACAAAACATCCTTATAACTCATCTATTCTGTGTATAGGTCTTACAACGTAAGGCAACTTGCTTGAAAACCTATAGGCCAACTATTCATTCTATGAACAGAGTACATCTGTACTTAACCATTGCACCAGATAACTACACCATAAGACATCTGAGTCTAGATCCTATGATGTGAACAACTTGCTTGACAATGTGAAGTATCTGTACCTATTCAGTCCATGGACACATTCTCTCTGTACTAAACCGTTGCATCAGCCAACACGACATACTCACAACTCATCTATTCTGAGGCAAGATACTATGATGTGAACAACTTGGTGAAGATTGGAAGTATACAGCAACTTATAACTAATTTATTCTTTGTTAAGATACCACAATGTGAACAACTTGGTAAAGATTGGAAGTATACAGCAACTTATGACTCATTTATTCTGTCTAGGTCTTACAACGTAAGCAACTTGCTTGAAGATCTGAAGTATCTGTACCGCACGGCTGGACAGTCTGGCAAAGGCATCACTTTCCTCTTCACTGATAATGAGATCAAGGACGATGCTTTCCTTGAGTACATGAACAACATCCTGTCCTCCGGAGAGGTAATTCTTTTCAGCTATTTTGTTGTATTGTGTAATTCTTTTCAGCTAAATTTGCTTCAGTGTTATTGGCTCTGCTTATCGCTGAAGCCAACACACAGTCACTACAAGAGCAGGATTTGCCTGTGTTGTAATATTCTTGATCTGCGTTTCCTGCTTTATAGGAAATGTTTTAGTCTCACCAAATCTTTGTGTATTAAGGTTTTAGAAGAAAAACATCTTTGTTTCATATTTACACGGCTTAATAGCATTTGGTTGTTTTGATGTATGAAAATATTGTTTAAAAAATCGCATAGAAAAACATGTAAATTATTGACTTTTTAAAGAAATGCTTGTCTCCCTTTATCCTCCCTTTTTTCATTCTTTCTTCTCATCAATTGTGTTGATATTTTGTTGTTGTGTTTTTTTTTATTATAACACATTTAGAAATTTGCAATCGTGATTCTTCAAATAACTGTTTGATCATTGTCAATCCTGCATTTGATAAAACAATCCAACAATGTGTTCTGCCCCCCACCCAGGTGTCAGGTCTGTTTGCCCGTGATGAGATGGATGAGATCCTGCAGGAGCTGATTGCCACAATGAAGAAAGACTTCCCTCGCCGTCCACCCACAAATGAGAACCTCTACGACTACTACTTGTCTAGAGTTAGGGAAAACCTCCATGTTGTGCTCTGCTTCTCTCCTGTGAGTCAACTGCCATTGTCTTAATAATAGCCAATAATAGCCCATTTATATATAGCGCTTTTTCACACTCAAACTGAGTTTACTGCATTATATGATAAATTCTCATGGAACAAGGCTATTGCTATTACACAAAAACAAGACCATCCACTTTTTAAGGAATATGTCATATCGACGAGATTTGGAAATTGTATAAGCCTATGGGCAAGAAAAGAACGTTTTAAAAGATCTTTTATTCCAGCAACCTCCAGGAAATTCTCCAAGTCTAAACACAAATGTGTTTGTCTATTTATTGAGAAATTGAGTCTTCCAGCACCATGTCCAAGCACTATTTAAATGATTTATTATGTTGTACTGTCATGCATTATGTTTTGTTTATGTTGATCTAGTCCAACAAGTGTGGTCGTATTATACTCCTTTACATATACTATGTTTTTCATCCCCAAGGTTGGAGAGAAGTTCAGAAACCGTTCCCTGAAGTTCCCTGGTCTCATCTCTGGCTGTACCATGGACTGGTTCCAGCGCTGGCCCAAGGACGCCTTGATTGCTGTGTCCAACCACTTCCTGGCTACCTATGACATTGCCTGCACCCCGACAGTCAAACAGTCAGTGGTCAACACAATGGGTGTCTTCCAGGTAGGCTTACTACTATAGCATTGTACTGCTCTACAAAGTTAAAGCGACGTATCATAAGTTTTTAAGATTCCAGTAAAAGGAATTTAATATTCGTCTTTTGTAATGCTTTGTTGTAGCCCAATTAACTAAGCATTTTTGTTTTATGAAACCAATCAGTTTTGTGATTACTCGAGTCTGCTATTGCACACTTCACTTTCTAGACATTTTATATATTGCCAATGCCAATTTCAGCATTTTCACTTTTGAGTTATTGTGGTTGAACATTTTCTGTGTTGAAATCTGAGAGTGTGTAACACCCATGCTGTGTACTTGTTGCTGTAGGACATGGTGGCCGAGATTTGCACAGACTACTTCCAGAGGTACCGTCGCCAGACTCACGTCACACCAAAGTCCTACCTGTCCTTCATCTCAGGCTACAAGATCATCTACACTGAGAAGAAGGAAGAGATTGGAACCTTGGCCAACCGTATGAACACAGGTCAGTACAGTTGTCAGACTTCCTTGATGGTAGATGACCATTGTCTTGTATTCTTACTTGTGAGTACTTTTCATCCGATTTAAAGATATTGTCATGTAAAATGTGTTTTGACTTCACATTTTAAGTCAAAGGCTCGCGGATGACTGTGTTTATGTACAAGTATGTTTATGTGTTGTCACCATGCTTGTGTTTTACTGTAGGCCTACTGAATTCCATAATTGTCTACTGTACTTTTATTGTGCTCTGCATTGATTGATGTTGTGTGAATGAGTGATGGACAGTGTCATTGTAAAGCGCTCAGATCCGACTGAGGGATAGCGCTATATAAATTATCTTTATTATTATTATTATTATTATTCAATGTCTTCACTGTCCACAGGTTTGGAGAAGCTGATTGAAGCCACAGAGTCTGTGAATGAGCTGAGCAAGGAACTGGCTGTGAAGGAGAAGGAACTGGCTGTGGCCTCCAAGAAAGCTGACCAGGTGTTGGCAGAGGTCACAGTCAAGGCACAGGCTGCTGAGAAGGTCAAGACCCAAGTACAGAAGGTCAAGGACAAAGCCCAGGCCATTGTGGACTCCATCTCAGTGAGTGGTACAAGATAGTGATTTTACAATGGATATGATGTAGAAATGAAACTGGTCGCAAGACAATGGGAACATTTCAGAATGAAGATACCCATGTCTCATTAAAAACTGTTATATTCATCCATTATTTGTAAAAAGAACAAATGTTTTTGAATGATGACAATTTATTTCATTTGGCACTTTTTTGGTTTTGTGTCTTCCAGGTGGACAAAGCGGCAGCTGAAGAGAAGTTGGAGGCTGCCCGTCCAGCCCTAGAGGAGGCTGAGGCTGCTCTGCAAACCATCAAACCTACTCACATCTCCACTGTGAGGAAACTGGCCAAACCTCCACATCTCATCATGAGGATTATGGATTGCTGTCTTCTCCTTTTCCAGGTACAATCAACTCAGTGTCAAGACGCTCCGTAGAGAGGAAATGTATAGAAATATCAGAGATTACAAGAACGGACAAAGGACCAAAATGTCTAACAATGCCCGAAAATGATATTATATTATATCCTATGACACAACACCTATGCAAATTGTAACTAAAGTCTAAGAAATAGACTGTCAAACGAACAGAATTGCCCCAAAAAATTGTTTTTAAATGGGAAGACAAAGAATAGCCTTAGCTCTTTTAGAGTGTGTAAGATATGTTTGTTGACAGTCTTGGGTCTCTTAGAGTGTTTAAGATCTGTTTGTTGATGCTCTTTGGTCTTTTAGTGTAACTTAATCAATATCTCTTTGTTGATGTTTTTGAGTGTTTTAGAGTACTCAAGGTCTGTTTGTTTTTAAGTGTTTTAGAGTATTTATGGTATGTTTGTTTCTGTGCTCACAGCGCAGGGTGGATCAAGTGACCCAGGATCCAGAGCGTCAATGCTGCAAGCCATCATGGTCTGAAGCTCTCAAACTGATGAACTCTTCCAACTTCCTGGGCATGTTGATGAACTTCCAAAAGGTAGAGTAATTCAAGTTCATACTAGTAGGAGTTGAGACGAGAAAAAAAACCTTTGTTGTCATTAAAATGTA